>PYHW01010320.1:467650-478330 GCA_013186435.1 Turdus rufiventris
TTTTTGGTTTGTTTTGGTTTTTTTTTGCTGGAAAGGTAAAACAAATAGAAGTTATTCTGTGATTTATGCAGCCAGTAATTGATAAAATTATAGAAATACATTCAAGGCAAATGGGTTCATTTGTGCAAACACACAAACATGTATTTCCTTTAAGCTGTGTCTGTCTTCTGTGTCAAGCACTGCCAGTTTGGCTCTCTGCTCTAGGGGGAAGTGGATTTGTCATACCAGCTAAAATACTATCTACCTCTTGGACAGCTCACAAGTGACACCACTGTGGTGGTGATTGGTGAAAAAAACAGCTGTCTGGCATGCTTTTTCTGCTGTGCTGCCTTGCTGCCCCTTTCTAGCGAGGTGACCACAGGAAATCCCCAGGAAATCCTACCTCCCTAGAAAAATATCCTGCTTCCTCCTAAGGGCATGTGGATCAGCCAGCTCCACTGGACTGTGGGCAAATAGAAAGAGAACAATCTTTTGTAGGAAGTAGCTCGAGCTTCAGCATTTGAGGCACTGAAAACCACAGTGGCCAAAAAAACAGCTGGTTGCTCTGATTAAGTGTCAGTGATATTTTGGGCAGGACTGTTGGACTAGATGACCCCTAGAAGCCTCTTCTAAGCAATGTTCTCTTATTTTGATAATCACAAAATCTGGCATAGTTTTTCTGTCTTTAAAATCATGCTTCTCTGATAAACATTGATAGGCCTTGTATTTGGTTCCATTTTCTGTAAAAACTCTTTTTTTCCCCTGAGCTTTTAATTAAAGGTGCAAATAATTAAAGTACTGGTTTTATTGCATGTTATAAATTATTCATGCCATTCTACAGGATTACAAGAAATTTTTTAAGCATTCTTCCAGCAAGTTGAATTTTCATCATTTTAATACTTTCAATATATTCCTGTAACTGAACATGTTTCATGAACCTAAAAAGGTTATATTAAGTTTAGCAATACAATGAGAAATATGCTTAGGGTTGCAGGTCTTTGACTTTGATGAGTAATATGAACTGGCAAATTGAAACTCACCCATCATTTAAATTGCAAATGCAGCTGAAAGTGACTTCATGGTTCAGGCTGGAATACAAAATAATTGAAAAAGATTATATATATTTAATATCAGAAAGTTATGCTATCTTGCACAGCAATTAAAGTCAGAAAAACGAAGAGAGATCTTGGCAGTTCTGTACTTAGAAATCCTTTAAATCTCTCTGTGAAAACTGTTCCTTGGTTTCAAGCATTTCCTTTCAGGTAAACCTTAAACTGTAGGAATTAGGATCAGAAAAAGGAGTTGCTCTGAGATGATGATTATTTTCCATGATTGTGGTAGCATGAATGAACTACAGGAAGCTTTCCAAACCAAGAAGAGGATACAGTCCACTTTTCCAAAGTATGTGAGTGCAAAGAGACAGGGTAGAGAAGAGGAGGGATGAAAATACAATATATACAATACAATATTTTTTCAATATGGAAAGCAATCTGGGTAATACAAGCCATGTATCTGACAAATTGCAGCTGGTAGAAAGGGATAGCAATTTTTCTGGAGGAGAAGAGAATCAAATTTATTCTTATTTAGTACAGAACATATTTTGCCCAAATGTTTTTGGGTTTGTTTGCTTGGGATTTTTTGGCATGCATTTTCATTTTTAGGATATTATTTCTATTTTCACAAAATTAATTTTTAAGAGTGGGATATAAATGTTATATTTCTGGGTCTTACAAAGATTTTTTGGAAGGAGAAAGGAAAATTGCAGGAAGTGTCCACGTAAAAATGTTTGTGAGTTTGCAATTATTTCTGCTAAGTGCAGAAATATTCAAACTTATTCCTATATGAGTAAGTCCCTTCAGACTGGGAGGTTAGAAAAAAAGAGGTTTGTAGTGAAAATCCATAATTTTGTTGTGGAGAAGTTAGAACAAGCAGTTTGGAAAAAAAAAAAGCCACACCAAACAAACCAAAAAGCTCAAATGTAGGTGTATAAAACACTACAGAAATAAAAGGGTGTGTAAGTAATATCTTTCCTTATCTTAGTGTCCTTGAGAAGCAGGTTCTTTCTTGCAGGTTTCTTTTCAGTTCAATGACTTTCTGGGTTGCTGCAAACTCTGTGTAGTCCCTCTGGGTCTCAAATGACCCAGTTGCTCTCCTGTTAGAGGAACATGCCAAAATAACATGGAACAAAAAAACTGAAACTAATGCCATATGTCACAGCTTGCAAGATGAAGGTCCTGATTCAACTGATGTCTTTGAGGAACATGCATCTATTGACAGAGGAGAGATTTGAACAAAAGAACCTGGACAAATCCAAAGCGTATAAAACTAATTACTGGAAGCAGCAAAGTGTATGTCAGTCTTCTCCCACCACCACTTCATATTTAATCATTAATTTGTTTTCTATTTAAATGGTTGTCAGTAGTAACTTTACAATTTTTTTTGAGGTAAATAGGGAGAGGCTTTTTTAGCAATGTCTTTTCTTTGTTGCCTGCTCATTAGAAGAATTGCTGCTTAAGAATAAGACTGACTTCAATAATGATTTGAGGGGAAGCTGAGAAAGTATGTGGAGAGAAGTGTGATGGAGCCTCTCTAGTATAGATTTGAGTACATGCCACTCTGCTAGCAAGGTCTCTGATGGGAACACCAAGCTCTGCAGTGTATTTTTGGCTTCAGCTTGTATAATCTGTCATTATCTAGTCATATCTTGAGGCTCAATAAACAGAAGTACCAGGTTTGGATGTCCTGACAATTACACTTCCCAGCTGGTAAACAGGCATGTAGAATTTTTTTCTATTTTCAAAATTTGGTACATGATTGTAGTACTACAGAAGACAATGTTTTAATAAACAATATGTTTCCTTATGATAATGGCTCTGATTTGGGGATTTTGAGGTTTTTTTGTTTGTTTTTCCCTCTGCAGGAAGAAGGCATCGTGAAGGAAATAGACATCAGTCATCATGTCAAGGAGGGTTTTGAAAAAGCAGATCCTTCTCAGTTTGAGCTGTTGAAAGTATTAGGACAAGGTTCATACGGAAAGGTAATTTTTATTGTCATCTAATCACT
The DNA here is from genome assembly GCA_013186435.1 of Turdus rufiventris. NCBI lineage: Eukaryota > Metazoa > Chordata > Aves > Passeriformes > Turdidae > Turdus > Turdus rufiventris. The sequence continues at coordinate 470,693 of PYHW01010320.1, forward strand.
CAGAGCAACACTGAAAATATGTGCATTTCTCTGAGTTCATTTACACTGCTGATAATTTATATTGTCCAAATATAAATTATATTGTAAAGGCAGATTAGGAAAACCCTCCTATTTTCATTTTAGTGACACTTCAGTCTTTTAGCTGGATTCCCACAGGACATAGCAGCTATGGCTCTGTACCTGGACTAATGAGCACAAGTGATTGTTAGAAGCATCGCTGTTTATAAACAGTGATAAACAATATTTTTGGGTTCTGACCTATCCACCAGGGAGGTGAGTGTGCCACTTCTGCTTAGCTGGAGGGTGGAAATACAAACATTCAAAGATTTAGGGAAGTTAGGTGCACAATTCCCACTGAGGACAACCTCAAGCACATTTCTGAATCCCAGACTGCTATTTAGTTCACACTCAGAAGGCTTGAAAAGTCCTGGAGATAAACCCCAGTACAGAATACAGTAATTATTATAGCAAGAACATGGGGGAAAAAAACCCTGCCTGTATGACCACTAACTAATTTGTGGAGAAATAACATTCTCTACATATCTTAAGACAAAGGACTTTCTTAATTCCAAAGACAGTTCTTCAGCAGGGCATGTGGTTGGAAATGAGAACAGGAAGGAAAGATGGAGAGAAAGAAGGAACAGTCAATTCAGCCTTAAAGTCTTTCTATTGTTTAAATAAGACATTGAAACCTTTGGACCAGTGAACCTAGTTGAAACTCGGCATCAAAGTCCTTATAAATATATTATTCTGTGGAGTTTTAAAAATATATTTTCCAATCAGAACTTTTAGATTTCCTCCTAAAGGAAGTTCTATTAAGAGTATTTATCAACTTCCTGGTTATTCTAGAATTACATTAATAATTAAATCTATTGGAAGTTTCTTGAGATGAGAGGTCTCAATCAAGAAAGCTAACATTCAATACCAAGCCTTGAACTCAAGAATTTCTTCAGAACACAGTGTATTTAAGTTTTAAATATTAAATGAATGTGAAAAAGCAAACTGCTCAAAATTAAGTTTACTACGGGACTCAGTGTAAGAAGGAGATGAACAGCAAAAACAAACATCTTTGATAAAAGTAAGAGAGGCATAATAGTCAGTTTTCATATATAGGCAGTAAAGATTTTAGAAATAGTTTTCTGGTTATCTTATATTGTATTGATGTATTTTATGTATTGTTTGAGTTGACTTTCTAGCCTTAGGCATTTTATAAGCAAAATGCCTGATGTCTATAACCACTTCCCAAAAGGAGGTCTGATTTCTGAGGCCTCAGAGTGTGAGTGTGGGCAGTATCCCTGTCTGGTGCTGCATGTACAGTAATTTCACGATTATAAGCCCCACCATTTTGACTAAAATTTTGCTCCCACCCTGGAAATGCGGCTTACACTCAGGAGCAGCTAATATATGAAAAAAGTTCGGAAATTTCCAACCCCGGAAGTGCCAGCCAGGGTGCCGAGCCGAGCACCTGCCAGTAAAACCCGGGATTGCGCGATTCTTACAAATTGGTTACTCTGTTGCGCAGTGGGCAGAGGTGGGCTCCGTGCGGGCAGTGCAGGGTGAGGAGGTGGGGCTCTCCCTCCTGTTGGCCCCAAGGCCAGAGGGGGAGGCAGGGGGCTCCGTCCCTACCTCCCACTGGCGCAGCAGGAGCGGGCGGGCTCCATCCCCACCTGCCACCGCCACCACAGGAGCGGGTGGGCTCCGTCCTCACCTGCTGCTGTGGGGCAGCGCCAGGCTGGGCCAAGCGAGCCCAGAGGCAGTGGTGGCTGGCCCCGAGCAGCCCCGCCAAGCGGCAGCGTGGAGCTGGGCCACCTGGCCCCGTCGGCAGCCCTGAGCCGAGCCAGTAAACCCCGCGATTCTGCGATTCTGTTACAAATTGGCAACTTTGTCGCACGCGGGCCCTCGCTGTGAACAACAGTGTGGCTTATAATCAGGCGTGGCTTGTAATCGTGAAATTACTGTAATTACAAATCACTTTCCATATCTCATGTGAGACATCAGTAAACTCCCTGGAGCAGCAAAGCCATGGGGAAGAGACGTCTGCTCTGTGTTCCTTATGCAGTCCCAAACCACCTACATTTTCATCACCTTGGTGTATGAGCTAATAGTTCAAATCTGTGCCTCTGGGGATGCAAACCACTAAGTTTTCAAGGTGTTCCCCCAAGGCCTAAATAATTCCTTGCAGGATTAGAGAAGATGCATTTGGTGTCGGAGGGAGTGCCCCCAACACTCTTGAGATGCAGAGCACTTGCTTAGCTTTTTATGTCAGGTTTTTGGTGATGCCCCAATTTCCCCAAGTAAGGGAGTTTTGCTAGTTCAGGTATTGAGATGTTTGCAGATATATCAGACTAGAAAATTGAAAGTCATGCTCAGCCTCATGCACAAGCTACTCTGGCAAACTAGTATAGTCCAGCTAATACAAACTGCCAAGTTAGCACTTCAGGGCTACTTGGTAGCTTCAAGAATGATCTGTAGCATTACATTTAAGCATAATCAGAAAAGTGACATAATTTTGCAATACAATGCATTTTCATTTGTTCTGTTCCTTTCTGGTTTGGTGGTTATTCTGATGTCCTTTGAAATAGAACACAATGTTCTTGACTCATCTCTTTTGGAGGGAATGCAGACAAGTGCCCCTATCCCATGCTACAGTGAACAGCTGACTAGTGACTGGTAATGTAAATTGATAATTTTGCTTATTACAGCAATGTGGATATTACAAGCTTTGCAAGATTATATGGCAGACAAGATATTTCTGCAGATGCAGTATGCTGTACTGTTTTATATGCAGAGCTGCTGAAAATCATTATGTTAAGGGTTTGGGGTTTTGGGGTAAAGAGCCCATAAATGTTTTAAAAAAATAATAATACAGCTGAAAATCTTGTGTCTGGACAAGCTTGTTTTTGACTTTCTTCTCCTTTTCAATATAATACAAAAATTAAATCTTTTACTTGACTGGGACAGAAAAATATCCCAACTTTTCTCTGTAAATTTCTAAATGAATTGACTTCCTGTTAATGCTGGAGCAGCTGAGGTCAATTCATCATGAATAACAACAAAAAAGGCTTCAGAAACTCTTTCGTGTACCTGTTGCATCCAGATTTCATCATTTTTTCCTACAGTTGTGAGCACTGGAGGTATTTCTATTTTCCTCAGAGTAGGAAGCAGGAGCTGGGAGCAAGCAATGTGTGCCCAAGCTCAGCTGAGCAGGGCAGCTGGGCTGAGGAACTTATCTCCTGGGCTGAGGTGCTTATCTCCTAGGCACAGGAAACAGCTTGAGAAGGAGAGTCCCACCAAAACCCCATCAGATCATGTCACAGAAGTGTTGCAGCTGTGATGCTGTCAGATGTAAGAGTTCTGAGGAAGTTTTTCAGAGAGAATTGAGAATTTAGGAATTTACCTTTTAACCTTTTCTGTTCTTTTTTTTCCCCCAGCTTCTGTACCTGCTCTATAAAAGTTGTTCTCCCTTCCCACGAAATTTTCCCCAAATGGGTTTGAGAAAATCTAATTTATTTACAGGTTGCAGTTTTTTAGGAGGAAGAGCCTTTCATCTTGCAAAAATTGTGCTAGAAACATGCTTCCTCCTTCCTTATTTTTTGGCTTTTTTATATTTTAGGTGGAGACAATTGACAAAGCTGCATGGTTCTTGGATAGACAATTAACAAAATAATTATAATGGTATTTTATTTTTAATCCAAATAGACATTCATTTGTCAGATAATTTCACCTAGTCTTTCTTAACTTGTATATTAATGAGTATATAGGACTATATGTATGTTGTACTATATTTTTATTTCTATATTTGGCATTATTTCAGCTTCTGTCCAGTAACGCACGTGCTGAAATAACTGTTGCCTGGTACTTCTGACCCCAGCAGACAGAGTGTGTTCTGGGAACCAGCTAAAAGAGTTGTTTATTTTATTTCCAATTATTAAAACACTGAAGGTCTTATAAAGATCAAACTGAACCACTGATCCCATTGTTCACTACCCCTCCCATGTTCATTTGCACTGAGGGACAGATAAGAAATATTTGCATGTAGTACAATAAAAAGAGTACAAGTTTAGCTACAAATTTTATTTTATGTTAATTAAAATTTTACACTGTCAGAAGATGAAGCATAGAAGACTGTAGCAGGAAAAAGTGTCCTTTTTTATAATAACAATGGATTTTCAGCTGTATGAACTTTCTGCTTCAGCTGCATCTTAGGCAAGTTGCTATTCATGACTTATGCATGAATGGCACCAAATTGATTTTTTTTCTTTAATTTAATTGATGGCAATAATTTTAAGACATTGCACAGCCCCAGACACAATTGAGACAATTTTTTTCGTGTAAAGCTTGTCAGAATATGAAGAGATATGTGTGCACTGCTTCTAACTTTTCACCCATCTTTAAGTGAATATATGAGGTCAATTTATAATGTTGAAAATGGCTTTTTTTGTGAGGTGGTAAAGGCTTAAAACTGAAAATTTCCAGAGCTGGCTCAACCAAGTGCAGGTGAAATAGATATTAAATGCTTTCAGGTAGTAATTTTCATTAGACTTCCTGAACCATAGTATCTATTCTCCTGTCGAATGCACTAAGTCTTGTAAGTAGAACTTCAGTACTCATCTATACAAAAATTTGCTTTTTACAGGTATTTCTAGTCCGGAAGATAAAAGGATCTGATGCAGGCCAGCTTTATGCCATGAAGGTACTTAAGAAGGCAACTCTGAAAGGTAAGGATTGTGACAGAGGCTGCAGTCTCTATTTCTGGGCTTATGTAGTAATTTAATTTTCTTGCTGTTTTTTTTTAAATTATTGCTTCCTTGCAGCATATGAATGCATTAATATGTCTCTGCCAATCGTCCAAAATTTTACCTCGCTGTAGGTGAATGTTCTAAAAAGAACTTAAACAAAAATATGTTACCGATATAGTGTGAGAGCAGGAAAACAAAGGTTTGCAGCTTCCCAGCTGCATGTTTTCTTTATTTTCTTGGTGTTATTTTTTTGGACTTCTATTTGGTATATATTAATTTGTATTGAAATGTCACTATCTTTCTGTTGCTGAAGTAAATAAGGATATTGTTGTAGTAAAACCTGGCTCCTACGGGGCAGAATGGCCTTCCCAGCTGGCACTTCTCACTATGTGCCTGAAAAACCATGGGAATGTGTTTTTGAGTGTGAGGAATCATTCTGAGACCGTTCAGATCATGCTGTTTCCTAGCTCGTAGGCTGTAGGAGGCTAGGGCCAAATGGCTGATGTTTAAAGCTGGTCATTCTCTTCTGGGGCCACTGCCAGACAAAAAAGAAATTGGTAGTCAAGCCCAAGACTTAAAAGAGAGAAGTTCAGTTTCAGTTGAAGTCCTTACTGGCTGTTCCTCCACAGAGTGAGGAGGATGCAGTCATCTTCTTGTTTCCCTGACCCAGCACTGTTCTGATCTTTCCCTCAAAAGCCTGACACTTCTTGCAGATAAAGAGGAAAGCATTCATTTTATCTGGAGCAGATATTTTGCTTTGTCTTGTACAGTGTGGGTTTGTGCAATGCAGTGTAGTGTCTAATGGAGGAATAATCATTAAGTGACCAGATAGATCTGATAGCTTAAAAATACAGATTTCTTCAGCATGCCTTGCTTTGGGGAACGAAAATACGAATAAAGCTAGCAGTAACTGCAACCTGGAGCTACTTCAGGCAGAGCCAGCAGCCCTTGTGAGTACTGGTTAAAATGGGGAATGGGCACACCAGGTATTTAGACAGTCCTTTCCCCTAAGAAAGCCTTTTCAGAGAAACATGAGTTTGAAGCAATGCTGGCGTGCGTATCTTTTTGTTTGGAATCTAGATGAGAATGTTTGTTCTAGCAGAACAGCCCAGTGTAAATAAACGCTTCCACAGTCCTGGACATGAGACATGCAAAGAAACAGGTCAGGCCTGTGTATATCACGTGTATGACAGAGTGATTCTCTGGCCTCTCAACCAAGAGCAGGGAAGTGCCCAAACTGAGCTGAACTCAGCTGGGGAACATCATCTTCTGATGGTGACTGAGCAAGGTCTGTGCAACCCCTGAGACATCAGGATGTACCAGAAACTTATTCCTGTTTCTTTTGACAATACAGAGTATTTTTATCAAAAGAGAAAGCTAGTTATGCCCTCTTTTTCTGTATAACTCTGAGGAATGTTTAGCAGAAAAGCTTTGACAAGGGGGATGGGGGTTTTTGCATCCCCAAACACTTTATTGTTACTTAATATTTGGTGGGGAAATATGTGACATTAGATTCCACTGTAAAATAGAAGACCTTTATTGTGGCATTATTTCAGGAAATTTATGTTGTGATTTGAAATTACCCAAAATGTTCCATAAAATTTCTATTCTGTCAAGAACCTCTTTGCAGTTCTGTGGCTCTTTATAGCATAGAAAGGATATTTATTCTCAAGTGTGAGGCACAATATCCAAAAAATTGAGGCTCCATTGTGATTTTGGTGGATTCCGTTTCTCTCCCATTCAGACTCCTTACCCCTCTGACTGCTAGCTCTGGATTTCCCATTAATCTCAAGAGAACCAGCACAGGGCTAGGAACTAATTTGTCCACACCAGTTTCTACAAATAAGTTAAAATTGACAGCTGTTTAACTCAAAGTACAAAAATAAAGACAGAACCCCATTGGCAACAGGGTGGGTGAGACAAGCAACAACGAGGATTGCTGTCAGTAAGCTTCTATGAACCTTTGGCATAAAGATAATATTTCTGACAGTTTAATTTCATCTTTTAAGTGAGAGTGCTGAATTGTTGCTGACTGCCTACACTTATAAAGGCTGGAAGTCACTCCAGTGTGAAGTATTTATTACCCTGTCAAGCAACGGGAGCAAAGCTACAGGTACCTGTTAGCACTGCATTCAGCATTTGCTGACAAAAGGCACGCTACAAGACAAATTTCTGAATGATTCTGCTTTCTGACCTACACTCTGCACAAGCACCACATGGAGCAGGAAAGACAGATCTCTCCATCCCAATTCCATTGGCAGTGGCCAGACAGCCCTAAATGTTACAGCAGTTATTTTCTACAGTGAAACAAATTTGCAAAGCATGTAAATGGAGAAGTCAGAAAGAAAATAAAAGATGAGATCATAAAGCTGATTTATTTCCTGAATTATTCTGAAGAAATAAAACCTGGATAAGTAGTGTGTGATGGTTCTTGTTCTGAAGAACAACCACAGTAGGTCCTATCGAGGGATTTCCTGCCCTGAGAGGCTGACTGTGGCCGTGGCTGGCTGGTAATGCCTAGGAAGAAGCAGAAGTACAAAATGGTGCTTTCTCCATTGGTGCTGCTGCCTCCTGCCCCTTTCCAGGATAGTTGCCCCTTGTTAGCATGATCCCAACTTCACAACAGAAAAGGTTAGTATAAGAGAGGCACAGCAAGCAGCAGCAGAATTCTTCAAGCGTTTGCAGTTCAAAAATGGTTTTTGATACAAAAGACACTTTGTAGATCAATCACATATGTAGATTTGAGCTTGAAAAAGATCTGCTAATCAGCAGGACTACTCCTGATGTGAAGGGAAAATTAGGCTCCAGAATATTCCAGTTTAGATTGTAAAAGTTTGCAGAGGCACATGCCATACACATGAAAATTTATGAAAATTTAATTAAATTCATGAAAGCTTAT
>PYHW01010320.1:478380-509523 GCA_013186435.1 Turdus rufiventris
TTTTTTTTCCTCTCTGCCTCATTTCCTTTTTTTGGGAGCTTGTGGGTATCTGATTTTAAAGCAGAAAGCTTTCTGAAGAAACTAGATAAGTGTTTCTGTTTAATTATTAACTTTAGGAAAACTTTGTTCAAAATGTTTAAGGATGTTATGTGTGTTAGGTGCCAGATACAAAATATATCAGATTTAAGGCTGCATATATGTGCAACTCTAACTTATCTCTCTTTCTAATGCTGTATGTTAAATTACATTACCTTAATAGCTTCCTTTGCAAATATAAACACTTTTGGGGGCATCTAGGTGCTCAAAGATATTTAGGTCTTTAAATAGCTTCCAGGAGTGAGACTTTTGCCCTTTAGAATGTCATTAAATAGTACTCTTAAAATGTTATCTTAAAATGTTGCTTTTCCATCTTTATTATACTCTTCTTTTTCTTTAAAATCAGAGGGTTTTTATATAAAAAGTAGACAGATAATAAAGTTGATCGGTATGTTTAAACAGTTACAGAGATGTACCAGTGAGTGTCTACTGCCCATCCTGAATACATTGTAAATCTGAGGGAACCACAAATAAACCAGGGAGTGTTTATTCTGTGTATATGAGTGTCTGGTATTCACCAGCAAAGCTGGGACAGAGAGCCAGGGCAAGCTGATTGCTCTGATTTGTTCAGAGGTGTCTCAGGCTCCATCAGCTTTACTGAATGTGCTTCAGAATCCCATGATCAAGAGTTGTTTAGATTGGTTATGGTGTAAGCCTCATTAAACTCCCATGAAATACCCATAAATCCCCAGCAGGTTGCTGTGCTGGAATGTAAGGGAGCTTGAAAATCAAAGACCTATTCCTCCAGGAACCGCGCAATCTAAGAGAAAGTGGCGTGAAGCCGTAATTCACTGACATAATGCTCATGAACATTATAAATATTGCAGTGATGATGTAGCAAGGGCTATGTGATGGATCATGAGGATACAGTTTGCATCTGCCCATCTGGTTGCCAATGGGGTGTGTAAGTCTTGGCACTGGAAGCTGTTTGACCCTGAGAATACAATCTGCCTTTTTGTGCTTATGGGGTTTAGAAATGATAATCTCTTTTGTCAAAACCTCTGAAGTGCTTTGCAGCTTATGATCAGTTTAAGCCAGCATGCTTAGGGGTTTGCTGGTGTGTGTGGTTACAGGTGCAGTAAGCTGGGAGAGCAGCTTTAGTGACACACAGAGAGCTTGCGTGCTCTCAGGGGTGTAGGATCAATAATATCAATTATACCAAAATGGAACAACTAACTTAGATGCTACCAGGTGCAGTGTGATTTCTGTCTGTACCACTGATAAAACTGTAATAGTGGTTTCCCTGATTGGACACCAACCAAAGCGGCTTCCTCAATTTTCCTCTCTATGTGACTCAGTTTCCCTGTAAAAAATGTGGTTAGATACCAGATATAGAAGTCCAGTGGTTTCCCTCTGGTTTGAAAGGAATAAAACATCAACAAAATGAGAAACTGTAGATAATTTTGCCTTATGAAGTGGGACTCAGAAAGAGTCTTCACCTCAGGTAAAACTAGCTCTGTTGTGCCAAGGTTTTCAAGGTGTCTTTTTCTATTTTGTACAGTCCTTGTGTTTGGTGAGAGGCCCTAGAACTCATCCAGGTTCACCATTTAAATTTTGGTTTATTATATCTTTTAAGGTATTCTGCTATATTTTTTATATTTTCCTGGGCCTCTTATTACCCGCTTCTGAAAAAAATCACCAGATGCTGTCCACAGGATAGTCCAGACCCCACAGGAGAGGTACCCTTGCCCTACAGTTGGAGAAAAGGTTGTGTGCTCTGCTTCCTTGGAGCTGCTGCCTATGCATGGCTTCTTTAGTCTGAGAATTGTAACCCTCCAAATGTCCAGGCTCTGAGCTCAGAAAAACACAAACATTGCTGAACCTGGAAGTGCCCTTAAAGATCTGGCTGAGATATAGACTCACCCCTCTCCACAAATAGCCATACACTTATTTTTCAGTCTTGGAAAGAAATAGCAACTTCTGCGTGCACAAGCACAAAAATATTTGATTCCTCTGTATATTTCCCAGTGGCTCTAAAATGTGAAGATCCGCCTAGTGAGTGTGTGCTGAACCAGACAGCAATGCTCTTGGGTCACCATCTGGACCTGGCCCATTCACATCCACATTTTGTGTGGGCTAGGAGTCAAGAAGTGCTGCAGAACATGCCAACCTTTGTCACAGCTTAAGAGCAAAGTGGATTTAGTAGCTGTCAGCTGAGGAGGCAGAGCTTTCTTTCCTCTGTGGAGTTTTGTAGAGGACACCAAGAAGTTCTTCAACAACCAGTACTTAGGGATCACTTTTGCGCTGTGCTTTTCCAGTGCTTTTGCAAATTTTCTTGCATCAGACCCCCTCTTCCTTGCTCCCCTAAGAAGTCAATTTGCCTCGTGCTTGCTTTCTGAAGGAAGAAAGGGTGCAGTATGTAAGAGAGGGCTCACTTAGGCTGGCTCTCCATAAAAGTTAGATGGCACAATGTGGGAGACTACCATCTGGGATTTGTTTCTACAGAAGCAAAATTACTCTGTTTTCACGTTCTTCGCATAGATCACACATCAGTTTCAGTTTCCTCGTGGCTGTGGTGTTTGCTCCAAGATAAAGATTTTGATGATTGAAGAGTGACCAGCAATCAGCACCAATGACAGCCTCTCTTTTCTGTTTTCTCTACAGCCTTTTCTATCTACATGTGATAGTAATTGATACACTTAAAAGGTTTCCATGGCGCAGTAATTTAACTGACATTTTCTCAGCAGCAGTATATTGTTTTTGTAAATTTGAGCAAAGCCTGAGTTGTTCAGACAATTGTCCCTGGTCATCTTTCAGATCTTTGTTTGGGCTATGACATAGTTGCCATTGAGTGGGAATTGTCTTCATCAACACTGTAAACTCAGAATTGACTTTTCTGCTGAAAGAGAATCTACATTCCCTCTTTTTCTGCTTAACATATGTCCTTCTATTTATATTCCTTTCTTTCCTTTTATTTTGATAAATAAGTCTTTGTCCTGCACTTTGATGTTCTTTGAATATTTATCTTCTATATAGGTTTTGTCAATTTTTATCTGTTCAAATTTGATTTCATTATGGATATAATAAGCTCTGGAATGTAAAATGTCAATGTCATACAGCTAAGTACTATCTTGATCCTTGTATATTATCATAAGAAAGAAATATTTGCAAGTGTACATTTAGAAGTGCTGTTTTGTATTTTTGTTTTTACATGGTGTTCCCAGCACAAAGCAAGCAAATTCCAAAGTAAAGTTTTGAGGAAACCTGAAAGTTTGCACTCTGTGTGTGAGGAGTGTGTTTTGCTAGCAGTCACTGGAAGGACTGTCACAGGGCTGGTGGTCATGGGGCTGGGTGCCCCCAGAGGGGCTGCATTACCCCTCTGCCTTACTCACAGCTACCACTCACAGAGTAACAGCCTTAGAGACCAAGGATTCTTGATAAGGCTGTCTGAGTCCACAGAATTAAAAGCACTGTGTGGAAACTAAACTGCTCGTAGCTGTTCATAGGGTTTTCAAGTTCACTTCCAGTAAGAATTTTTGGTTTCCAATTTTTTTTTTTCACTTTGGGGGAATGTTCTGATATAATGCTATGGGCATTAATCCTGCTATAAATGCTGTATTTCAGACAACCTTCCAAACACTTGTGCATAAAAATGTAGTCTAGATTATTTTTTTTTTTAAGATGTCCTTTGTTGAGGAGGAGTCACTGCAGCAATGTAGCGCATAGTGAAAAATGCAGTCTCATTCCCCAGCAGTCAGGGCAGGCTGTTTTCTTACTAAATAGTTATTTAACTTTTTCTGTTCGGTTTTGTTTTAAAATGTGTCAGTGAAGAGGTTCCAATCCCAAGCCATTGCTCTGCTCCATCGGGGTTCATGCAGTTACAGTTTGGCCAACACAGCCTACATTTCCTCTTTTTCTGTCTCACTTTCCTCCTCCTATTTATATTCATTTCTTTCCTTTTATTTTGATAAATAAGTCTTCTTTTTCTTCCATGTTTATATCCTTTAAATATTTATCTGCTCTCCTCCTGTCTCCCTGCAGTCATTGCTCAGTACCATTTATGTTTGGCTTTTGGCAGTTACTCAGTAACATAAGAAAAAAATGAAGATTTCCTTTTCTTTTAGAGCTCAAGCAGCTACATATATTTTTAGAGCTGCATATAGGGACTGAGATGTAGATGGTGGGATGCTATTAATGTCAACAGTGGTTTTACTATTGACTGTTTTCAGGCCATGATTTCAATTTCAGCCAGAAATTCTCAGAACTTAGTCATATCTTCCACAACACTCCCTATACAGTAGTGGAGTCCAGGCTGAAAACCAGTTCACAACAGTTTGAGGACTGTGTTTCTCTTCTCAAAGGAGAAAACAATAAATCAGCCTTTTGTTGTTGTTGTTGTCTGTGTGACCAAGGCTTGCTGATTGCAAAGCTTTAATGAGCACGTTGATAACAGTGAAAGACCAGGCTTTTTCTTATGCTCTAATTTAGGAAATGACCTTGCCTTGACTTCACACCCTGCTTGCTGGTGGGACTGGAGGCTTCTTCAGTGACAGACAGCCGTCTTGCAGATGCTTTTCATTTTGATGAGACAAACATATCAGCAGAGCTATATTAAGCATGTCTGCATCACGTCAAGTCCTGGGCAAAGCAGAGATTTGTTTTGTCTGAATGTTAACATGAAATGCCAGTATTTTACTGAACAGTCTAAATTCTAAATTCCTGTCTATTTTATGTGCAGGTAGCATGGAGGGTTTGGTTATGGGTAACCTGATAAACCTCATCCTGTGTGGTTTACAAATCGAATCTGTCTAAGGGCTTCATATCTCCTAAATGAAGTGTGTCCTCAGTGTTGCATGATAAGCCACTACCCCAGCTTCTTCAGTGATGCCTTAAATACACTAGTTGCTTCTTTCAGAAACCAAAATTTTTGCAATTCAGTGACTGAAACCCTCATACAAAAACAGTCAGATTGGACTGGCTCTGTGTTTACCACATCCAAGCAGCCTAATGGAAGGCGTGTTTAGAGTGAAAAGTCAGCACAGTGCAGTTGTGGTCAGGACAGCTTAGGGAGAATGCTTACATTTGCCTCCTGTCCTGTGACCAAATCCATCCAAACCCTCCCTTCTGAGAAATGAACCTCTCATTGTCCAGCCACTGCCTCATGTTACCCATATCAGAACTAAGCTGGTAAACTCCAAGTAGGACAATTGCAAAAACATCACTTCATAACTTTGTGTGGTTACCCTAAACCTGGAATACATAGGGGTTCTATTTGAAAGCTTCCTGGTGGTTTTTTAAATTATTCCTTCTTCTGAAATTATGGTACAACTGATAAAGAAAAGAAGAGTTTCTGATAAGAGTGTCTATCCACAGGAACAGGACAGTTGAGGGTAATATTGCTTGATAAAATATCAGTATTATGCATTTCAGCATAATTCTTTGATTTTATTTGATTGTGTACCTTTTAAACAATATTTTATAGTTGTACATTCTAATTAGAGTTAAGAAAGAGGAGATAAAAAAATAAAATAAAACCCTTAATAAAGAGTACTTTGATGCAGCCAAAACAATTTTTCTCAATTTAATTTTGTCAAAACTTGCCAAATTTAGGCTTTCTGTTCCAGTTTAGAGAACAAAAACCCACAGCAAAAATATCTTAGAAAATACTCAAAATTACAAGTTTCAAACAGGTCTACAGAAAATATTTACTGGGATTACTTCAGTCTATTACTAAAACTGCCCTGGTGGCAAATGACAGCATCCCAGTACATACATTCTACACACAGAGGAAATACCACATTTCCTCTCCTTCCAGGAATTCTCACTTAATATTTTATAAAATATTATTGGTCTCATCCATAACATCTGAACTGGACCAGGCACAAGATTTCATATTATGCCACTATACAAAATAGTAGGGGTTCATATAACAAATGAGAAGAGATTTGGGAGGGCTTTAAATCACTCTCACACAGGGGTACTTCGTCCTGAGTTGGTATACCAAGAGCTCTTGGGAGATCCTGTGCCACCCTCACCCCCTTTCACTTCTGCCAGGCTTTGCAAGTGAATTAGTAGATGCTCAAAAGCCCTGAAGGAGAGGAAATGCCCCTTTCAGCACAACTGGCTTTTTAGATCTGGAGAGGCTGAATAAAGGGGACAACTTTTTTTCCTGAAGAAGGCTGGCGTAAGAGGGAATATCTTCGCATTTTCACCCCTGAGCCAGTGTTCGCTCCTCTTACTTTTCAATCATAAAAGCTGTATTTTTGCCTTTGATGATAAGCTGCAGAAAATATTTGTGGTGAATAACAAAGCACAGACAGCTTTCACACTTCCAGAGTAAAGTGATGGACAAACTTTATTGAGCTCTCCCTGTAAAACCCACCAAACAGGAGTATTTTCAGAGCAAAGAGCAGCACTGCTTGATTAAACCATGCTGGGCTTCAAGCTTAAAAAGCAAGCAGTGAAACTCATTATCCTGAGAGACCCAGCACTTCCTGGATGTCTGGATCATCTCCATCTCAAGCAGGACAAGGAAAAAATAATTTCTTCATCGCTTCTGTTGGCTTAGCAACATCTCCATAGCAAAACACAAGGCAGACACTCATTTGATACTGGAATGCCCCATGGATAGGAAATATGAATCTTGGTTCTGCCTCTTCTTTGCAGCTGAATGGGAGTTAGCCAGCACTGCAGCAGGGCAGGAGCTGCAAGGGAAAAAAGAGTCTTCCAGGGAATATGAGAGAAGTTTGATGGCAAAAAGTCATCCCTCTTTAGACTGTATTTAAGAGTAGGGCTGAGGACTATATGTCCTGGTCCTCTTTGTGTTATTGGCTTCTTGTATGCTGGAACTAAATTTGAAATACCTATTTTGTATGGGAGGAAAAGGCCAACTGTCTCATACATCTTTTAAATAACTTTTCTTTATTGCAAAACTATATGAAGCCAGTTTCTTCCTTCAGTTCATCATAATTTCCAGAGCTGCTGATGAACAGTGTTTACTGGGACCTCTGAATTCTAACACCAGCTTTCTTATTAAGTTGTCATTTTGAAATTATGCCCATTCATAGGGGATAGGTAATTATTGCCTGTCAGTAAGAGTTAGTACTCTTGTAATTGTTGTTACTCTTGTACATTCTTATTGCCTGCAATAGTAGTAATAATAACAGAAAACAATAGTTACAAGTCCCACTTCAGCACAACTGAAGTAAATGAAGAATAGGAGAATGTAACACTCAAATTCAAGAAACAAACACTTTATTGATGATTTCACAGGACATCACATCCACTGAGGTAAATGAATTTAAATCAAACATATGGTTTCCATAAAAAGGAAAAAAAAAAGTTTTAGGTGCAACTCTGCAGAGGTGTTGAAGACTTTCAGTTTTGCACAAGTTGTGAACAGATGTATTTCCAGCTGTAGGTTTTGGGTTTTTAGAAGTTGTTCCCTTCTAGCAGATGGCAGCTTTCTTTTCTCTTCATCAAGCTGTTCATTGAAACTGGTTTTTATGAATTTACTTTGAACTGATTTATGCAGTTGTGAGGGGTGTAATTCTGACTTTGTTGGTGATGTACATCAGCAATGGATTTGTTTTATTGGATACCCTTTCACATCTGCAGCTTACAGACCTTGGTGGGGAGCGGTGTTACCTGGGAGCTGTGCATAAGCACATCTCTGCATATTCAGTTCTGCTTAAAAATACACAAAAATTGAAATTTCAGCTTTGCATAAGGACATGAGATTTATGTGATCGTCTGGCTGGTCTGTCAGTCAGTATTTCTCTAATGATGGGGTTGAGCCCAACAGCTAATTTCAGCCAAAAATCTAAAACACACTTGATCTCCTGCAGCATCTGTGGATTTTTTTGGTCAAGAGGAGAGATCCAAGCTGGTGTCCCAGTGAGGGAACAGGAGGAGGTTGCAGCTGCCGGAGGCTCCATGGGTTAGGAAGGAGGCAACTAGGCAGCACCCCCAGCTCACAGAGCTGCTCCTTGCTGGGCAAGACTGTGAGGAACACATGGCAAGGGCTCAAGTTACTGCTCTGAGGATTTATTTTCAGCTGAGTTTGTATGTCCTAGAATCCATGTTTGCTCCTGAAAAATTGCATGTGATTTTGTTTTTTTCTTTAGCATCAGACTTCATCAATCTGTTCTCTTTGTTGGAAAATTGAGCAGAGGTACTTCAGAGGGATCTTGTGAGATTTAATTAACTTTTACAAACAGAGAGAATAATTAATAGGTGATAAAGGCTATAAATGGAAGTTCAATACTAAAGTGTAGTATTGATTTAGAGACAGCTGTCGTTCCGAATCTCAACATTGGAGCATCAAGGCTACTTTAAAATGCAACAAACAGAGGCAACACTTTGATTTCTTTAAAGCCAAATGTGTTATTTCATGTGAAAGGGAAAGAAAAAAAAGAGAAAATAAAGGACGAGGGGAGATAAAATGACCTCCCCCAGATCCAGCACTCCTAAAAACCAGTCTACGTTCTTACTGATTTTTAAGAGTGCCCTTCTACAAAGCAGTGCCTCCTGCTCTGTAGATCTGTTTTTCTACCTTTGGTGCAGAAGGTAGGGCTGAGTTCTAAACCTGTGGTAAAATGGCTCTTTCCCCATCTCTAAAAGCTTCCATATTTTGGGTCACAGAGGATCTTTCTTCCAGAAAAATAAACTTCACAGAGTGATATGAATTTCAAAAGAAAAGCACATGAAGTCCCTGTGTGACATTATTGGTATGCTTCTACATCCAGTGTGTCAACAGGACACTTTTCTGCTTTTTCTTTGTGTGGTAATAATGCTCCACTGATGAAGGTGCAACATCAAAGGCTGCTCTTGAGAGAGGATTTGAGTTTAGTACAGTGTGGAACAAAAACAGAGTAAAGCAAATAGTATTTCCAAGCAGAACCATTGAAGCGAGGCTATGATCACTTTTAGACAGCCTGTATTTTCCCGTATCTCAGGTAATTAGGCACCACACACGTACTTTGTCTTCTGGACACAGGCAGTGTGGATTTGAATTTAGAATTTAGCTCTCTACTTTTGCCTACAACAGACAGTATTAAAATTAAAATAAGAGCAGTAGAATTGAAAAGGATGTTGCAGACTTTTATGTATATATTCTATCTTCATGATCTTTTTTGTGTTCCTGTGCTATGTGAAGAATTTGAAATTGAGTTGCAATTTCCTAAGCCTGAATCCTATTTTGCTTTTGTTCCACTGGAGACGAAGTGCTGAGTTTTAAAGGTGCGAGGAAGGTAATGAAAGAAGTTTAAAGGCATCATTTTGTTGATTTATTTCTCCTGCTGTGATACTTTTTGATGCTGATTTAATTAAGGTAACTTAGTTTATAGCTCCCCTTGTTCTCACTTTATTAATTAATTAATGCTCTACTCGTGGTTAAACAGTGACATTTCTTATTGAAAGGTCATTTTGAAAGGTAGGGATGAACAAATTATTTATAACCAATAGTGCTTTTTGGCAAACGTCTCTGGGCAGATTGTGAAATCTTTTACTTTATTTGTGTACTTTCTGCATGTATCTTCCTGCAGAAACAGCTTTCTGTAAGTGGCAGATGTTTCTGTCACATGCAGGGGGATTTCTCTCCCTGATGTTCCAGGTCAGGGGATTCAGCAGCACTTTGGTTAAAATTGTCAAAAAGGACAAAAAAATGAGAAAAAGTCACTAAGATAGCAAACCTATCCTCTGACAACCCATTCCTAGTTTAGAAAAATTTAAACTTTCAAACACCAGTTGCAGCCTGGTGACATCAAGAAGACAGTCTCCAAAATCACTGGGAGAGACTGACCCACTCAGAGGCACCCAAATCACCAGGTGCTGTCCTAAACCACCTCAGAGGACTCTGGGGAGGGACCAGGCTGCTGCACCTCGATGAAGTCAGCAGATATTCCCACTGGGACTCTGCTGTTTGTCACCTTTGCTTTGCAGCACAGTGTCCTTGGCCAAACCAGGCCATTAAGATGTTTGCAATATGCACTGTCTTGATGGATCTTTCCCTATATACGATTTTAAAGAGGAAGATTTTAAATGATTTTTTGTAAAAAGGATTTTAAAGAGGAAAACTGTAAGTGGAAAATGGTATCTGCCACGGGAGCACTAATTTAGAGCATCCATACCCATCCATACCTTCACAAGCCTGATTTCTGCTCCCAAAAGACAGGTTTTCAAAAGGAGATGTAGCCCCATAATGCAGCAGCTACAGGTTCAGGGTGGTTACAGGGCCGTGACTGCAGAGTGAGATGTCTTCTGTGGTGACATCACCTTCTCTTTAAGTCTGGTGTGCCTCTTGTGTGCATGTGGGGAGAAGGGTGACTTGTGTGGTCACAGGTCCTCACCTGGCAACCAGCACAGCAGCTTTGGCAAAGCCCTGGGCTGCACAGCTGGACCTTTGCCTGTTGAGAGGTTAAAGTGATGCATGGAGGAGGATGTGCTGCTGTTCTGACTGCCTGTTCTCACAAGTGTGCAGTGCAAATGCAGGTGGGCACTTTGTTAGGCTACCTAACAAAGTTTAATGGGAAATGTCCCATGTAGAGTCTCCAGCAATCCCCACCTCTCCAACACAGATTCCCACCTGGGGTGATCTCTTATGGACAGTACAAGAAGCAGTCTGTCTTCACGCAAGTTAAGCATTTTGTGAATGTAGGATGTGTGATTTTTACTTGTGGGACAAGATTACAATTCTGCTATGGCCTTTGTTTTGAATTTATCTACAAGTTGTCTTAGGTTGAACGAGCTCGTAAAGCTTATGTCACTATGGGCCTAAGCATCAAAAATAGCAAGAAACCCAAGTATGTCACCATTGCTATTTAAGGTTTTCAGATCAGCTGGTCTGGATCTATTTCTGTGCATCAATTTTTGAAGTACAGCAATAGACGGGGTTTTGTTATGGTATGTTCCTTGTTTGGGTGCTGAGAGTACTCAGCTTCTGAGTAGCTCCACAACACATGCCTGCAATGACAGATTCTGACTGAGATCTCAGGCTTTGCTACCTAAAATAGTTTCATAATATCTCTTGCAGATGCTTTAATCTGAAAAGCATATTGGCATTGTGAAGATAAAGAAAAAAATGTCAATACTTTCACTAAAATGGTGATTGACTGAAAAATGCATCTCTAGGATCAAGGTTTGATAACATGGGGACTTGAATCCTCTTCAGTGCCTGAATATTCTGCTAAATGGCTTTGGTATAAAATCTTCAGCATTATTTTTGTTTAGCTTGAACTCAGCTCACCTCTGAAATTATGATTTCCCTTACCCTCTATTCATCTCAACCACAAAAAGTATTTTTCTCACTGCTATCATACGATAAAGTTACCTCTACACATAAAAATAATTAGTTACTATTTTTATTTGGAATTTTTCTTTATTACTGTTTGTTTGGGTAGTGGTTTAGTGGAAGTTTTGAATATTGTATATAGAGATCATTTCCAGAAAGTGCTATTCAGTGATACGTCATAAATGCTGCTAGCGTCAGCAAAATACAATAAATTAATTCGAACAAGATTAATCTGACTTGCTCTGGGACTGGTACATTCTGTTTCATCTTAAATGAAGTAGCTAATTTTGTGTAGCTTTAATTTTTACATTAAGATTCTCTTCTGTGAAGTGTAATTGCCTTCTTATAGTTTGCAATACTGTAGTCCTTTTAGGTAGGGCAGCTCTCTATGGGGCACAGGGCCTTCCTGGAGACCTTACTGCATGGACCAGAGAGTCAGAAATAGAGGACACTGGAGTGGTCTGCTTTGCCTAAGGTCATAGAAGCCATCAGCAGTGTGAGACTCAGAATACAAATTGTCAGAACCTTATTCCAGTACTGCATCCAGTGACCATTCTGCCTCTTAATATATCACTGTTCTTATTGTTCTTTCTTTATAGTTCGGGATCGGGTACGATCTAAAATGGAGAGAGATATTTTGGCAGAAGTGAACCATCCTTTCATAGTCAAGCTTCATTATGGTAACTATAATAAAATATAATTTATGTTTGTTCTTAAATTGGTTGGGGAATTGTGATTATATGTGCTACACTTTCATGCGCTACACTTTCACGCAGATACTCCTTGCCTAGTTATGACTCTGTTTCTAACAAAGTCATAGAGGCAACCTGTGTGAAATTCTTCATTTATGCTAAAGGAGACATCCAGTATTTGTAGGTTTCAGCTATTCCTCCATCAAAATAAATTTGTCATAAAGTCTGATGTGGTAGGGAGTGCTGGTGAATTTACATGTGCCAACCTCTTACCTGCTGTCAGGTATTGTTTAGAAAGACAGAGAACCTAAATAAAAGTGGGGTTTAATAATCAGTACCAGTCTAAATTTGTATATATGTGTACAATAACGTGGTGTCTTGCTGGAGCTGCCTCCTGCCACGCCAGCCCCATTACTGCTGTTGTGGGTGTTCTGAGGATGTTTGGGTATGTGGGCTCTCCTCTCACAGAAACATGGGAACTTCTCTCTATGCCTCGCTTGTGATGACTCCTGATACCTTGTGGAGTGGGAAACACTGATAGATAATTCATAGCTGCTTAGCATGGAAATGAATATATCAGTAATACACTGTTGTCTTTCAACTGACAACATTTTTTCCCATAGCCTAAGCTCAATTTTTAAGTTCTATACTGAAATGGTTTTTATGGTTCTCAAAGTTTTGAAGTTACAGTGAAGCAATGGCACGAATGATACGCTGCTAGTCAACAGGACTTACAGTAATTTCATGAATATAAGCAGCACCACTTTGACTAAAATTTTGGTCCCAACCTGGAAGTGCGGCTTATAATCAGATGCGACCAACATATAAAAAAAGTTCAGAAATTTGCCAACCCAGAAATACGAGCCTGCCACCTTAGAGGGGCGGCGCCGGGCAGCAGCAGGCATAGCCTAGCCCGGAGGGGCGGCCGTGAGCCGGGCCCACCCGGCCCCAAGCCAGTAAACGCCACGATCACACGATTCTGTTACTAATTGGCAACTATGTGAAAGTTGCACACGGATCCTTGCTGCGAACGAAAGTGCAACTAATAATCTGTTGCGTTTTGTATATGGACAAAGAACGAAATGTTGTCGACACCTGGACATGCGGCTTATAATTAGGTGCAGCTTGTAATAGTAAAATTACAGTACTTCTTGGGGACTTTATCTTGATTCAAACTTCCAACATCTCTGTCCTTTTCTAATGCAGCATTTCAAACAGAGGGAAAGTTGTACCTAATACTAGATTTCCTGAGGGGAGGGGACCTTTTCACCAGACTCTCCAAAGAGGTAAGCTGATAGACCTTTAACTCAGACTGTCTTGGATTTTCAGAATTCAGGTTGAGGTGGGAATGAAAAATGACCTTGGGAATGGAAATATATATATGTAATACAGATATTTCATCTTGCATGGTTAAGTGGGTTCTTAATAACTGTATTTGAATCGTACCAGAGGTAATGCAGCAGATACCATGTAGGCATCACTGCCAGAGAAAACTGTACCACTGCTAAGCCATTCCTGCAGCAAAATATCCCCAGACTTCAGTGCGTTCAGAATAAGACTTGGATGTGATGAGACCCAGTCTGAGAAATCAATCCCCAATACATTTAGCCCTCGGGATAAGCACAGAACCACTGGAAAAACACACCCTGCCAGCAGAGGGAAGAGATGGCCCTGGGTCAGGGCCAGCCCCTGCAGCTGCTGGGAGCAGGTCAAGGGCCATGCACACAGCTCTGTTGCTCTTCTTGGGTTTGGGGAGATACTGATGGACTAAAAAAACTGTGAAAACAGTACTTTCAGTCAAAAATTCCCTAGCTTCCCCTCCTCCCCACCCCCACCTCGTTCAANCTGATGGACTAAAAAAACTGTGAAAACAGTACTTTCAGTCAAAAATTCCCTAGCTTCCCCTCCTCCCCGCCCCCACCTCGTTCAATTCCTGTGACATGCTGCAGAATACTGTGTGCACTGCAACTTGGGATCCCAAGTGTTTGGTTTTAAAGCTTGTTTGCTAATGCAAGAAGACATTGGTAACAAGTTAATTACATTGCTGAGTAATGATCCTTGTACAAATATTCAGTCCCTGATAGAGTTGTTTTTAATATGAGGAAAAAGTTTTTAAAAATTTAAATTTAAAATGTCCTTCTGCTATCACCATGAGACTGAGCTTTATTAGCGGGGCAGCATTGCTATCTCAGCAAGGGCCTCTCTGATTTCATAGAAGACAGAAAATGTGGTTCTTGCCTAAGAGGACAGGTCTCTGTTCTGCACAGTCGGGGAACTCAAAAGTGGAAGGTAATAGCTCAGACTTTGTCCTTCTTTAAAGATTCGTATTTTCCCCAAAGCTGTGTGCCATCATTAACAAGTCATTAGACTGACGTAAAAACAGACTTCTCTTTTTTCAGTGTTTGCAGCTCACCTTGCCTGCCTGTACTTTACAGCTGCTTAGGGGCAAGGTACTGCAAGAGAAGAAGTTCTGGGAAAATTTGGATTGTTTGCAGTTTTTTGTTATAGATTTGGTCGAAATGTATTGATTTCAGTGGACTTTCAGTCAGATCCCACATACATATGTTGCATGCATGCATGCAGAACTGCCCTATTTCTTGCTCTGTCTTTTTGAGACATCTGACTTTAACTAGGTGTATATGTATAGATTAGATTTTTTTCCTGGATTCTATTGATTTAATTTCTTGCCTACATTATTTATTTTAAGTCTTTTAAATAATGTAAATCTTTTTAAATTTGAGAGCTTTTGCTTGTGTATTTATTTATTATTTTCCTTGTGTTTTTATTTCTAGCCTTTGCAGTAAAGTTCTTAATTAAATTGTGTGACATCTGTTCTCTTCTCTGAATCATCTTTTTTCTTCTCTTAGCTGTCTGGAACTTCTCAAAGCACTCAGATATTTTGGCTACCCCTTTTTGAGAGCAGAGTCTTAATTTTAAAATTAAGCTCTGCAAGTTCTACTGTAGAATTTACATTTACATATGACAAGTAAATTTGTATTGAGCTGACTCATTTTACTTCTGTCATGCACAATCACACTTGTCTCTCCAGTATATCAGCTTCTTTTTCTGCATTATTATCTCTGTGCATATTGAAATTTAATTAAAGAGAATATCTGAGATATAATGGAAGTTGAACCAAAGGGGTTTCCTGCCATCTGAGTTTTTCAGAGCTTATTGGATTTTGGTTACAGAAGTTTCTTCTCACCTAAAACACAGCTTTCAGTGTAAGCAGTATCCATATCAGCTACAGAAAACACTGTCTTCAGTTGGCAGCGCATCAGGCCCTGGATGTTAGACAGCACATCACTGGTTAGGGCATCTGCCCTGATATACCTCGAACCTCCAAGGCATGAAGTTTTTAATTCTTCTCTGATTCTCTTCATGCTGTGTATTCTGCTCAGATTTGGAAGTGTTCCACTTCTCCAGAAAGGTTTCCCCACGCTATTTCATGGGGATTTGGCAACCAAATGCCAGGATTGTAGCAAGTTAAGGGTTACAAAAGCAATATGGGCTGCGCTGGATGTGTTTAATTTTGCTGTTCATTTCCAAAGGTTAAGGAGTTATAATTTATTCCTAATATTGTGACATAATGTCATTTAAACAGATCAAACAAATGAACGAGAGAAGCATATTTTTAGGAACAGAGGTACTCAACAGATCAAGTTTTGATTTATAGGGAGAATCTGGTAAGAATTGTTAATGTCAGTTCAGAAAAATTGTGAAAAATTGAACCCGATATGATGGTCCTTCCAGCACTCCCAGGTTAGACAATTCCGTCCCTGTGTCTGTTTAAGGCAAGCCAGTCCACCACTGTCCAATAAATAGATGTGGTCTTCTCTTCCTTCTCTCTAGGTGATGTTTACAGAAGAGGATGTCAAGTTCTACTTAGCTGAGCTGGCCTTGGCATTAGACCACCTCCACGGTCTTGGAATTATTTACAGGGATCTAAAACCAGAAAAGTAAGTTAACAAGGAAAAGTGAACTGAAACATAAATACATGAACTTTCAGGTTGCTTCTGTTCCTTGTCACGCTACTAAATGAGAAGGTGCCGGGGCTGTGCAGTCCTTCTTGTTTGTGAGACTCTACATGAGACTATCACTAACAGTGTTTGGCTTTTCCTATCATACCATCTTGGCACGAGGAAAAATGTGCCTTGCCTTCAGTGAATGATTTGAGTAAAGGATTCATATACCTGTGCCTTTAACTGCAGTGGGATCATTCTCTGCAGCATTCAGTCTGGCCATCCCCCAATGCAGTGCAAACCACTCAAAGCAACTCCACTCATACAGAATACGGTGTGGCACTGTTCAGTTTTACTGGAGCCATTGCCTAAAGTAAATGAGCATGTCTGAGAACTTGTGGGGCTGTTAACTCAAAGAGACATGATAATCAGGACTTTTAAGACACCTATATTAACTGTGCAAAATATTTTCCAAAATATTTGTTCTCACTTAGATTTGCAGCTATTTTTTCACTCATAATGTGGTCCTAACTTTCCTTTCTCTTTTTTATTTGCAATACATCAGTAGAGCAAATGACACCCACAGTCATTTGGGACTTTTGGC
Organism: Turdus rufiventris; assembly: GCA_013186435.1. NCBI lineage: Eukaryota > Metazoa > Chordata > Aves > Passeriformes > Turdidae > Turdus > Turdus rufiventris. Next base: position 494,965 of record PYHW01010320.1, read on the forward strand.
ACAGTCATCCATTGGGATGACATGATACTGTTTTTATTTCTATGCCCTTTGCTTGGTGCTTTGCTGGATTCTGCTGTGACGACTCAAACCAGGCTGCAACATTCCAAAGTTCCTTTTTAATGTGATGGTCACTAGCATTTATAAAACATAACCACTGAGCCCAGTCTGTTTGGCAATTGCTTACACTTTCAAAGTCTAAGAGCACAACAGCATTTTCCTTCTGTGACATCAAACTGAAGAATATGCAGCTCTTTCTTGAAAATGGAGTGTTATTGCTTTCACACTCACGGGCAAAACATGAGACCAAAAGTGATGGAAGGTGACTTTGTAGGTGAGAAGTTGAAGAGGGGGAGACTGTTTATCTCCATTTCAGTTCTTTGTGATTTAAATTTTTAATTCAATTTTATGTTTTGGTTAGAAAAATAGTAGTAGCAATAGTAGTACTATGTGAGTTCAGCAAATGTACCTAGCAAGAGCTCTCAGACTTTTGGGCAAGAGGATTTTTTGCAGTTGACCAAATTTTCCAATCTTGCCCATTTATACAACCAAAACTGGAAACCAGAGTCTTTGGCAAATATGAGAAGTCATCCTACAAATTAAACAACTGGAGGGAGAAAAGTATGAGTTTGTTCCTGATGTGAAATGTAGGTAGGCATGGTGACCCCAGCTGCCACAGCCACAGGCTCTTGTATCGTCTGCTCCCTGGTTTCAGTTTCATTCTGATTTGCTCTTTTATCCATTCAGCATCAACAAACATGTACACAATAGAATAATTCCAGTTGTAGGTTTTCTGTTTTAAACTTTTATTCTGTTGAGCATTTGTATGAATCACATGCTGCTTTTCTCTCTGATGTTAGATGAAGCTGATTGTTGAGATAACACATGATATATGAATCTGCTATTGGAAGGTATCCAGACATGAACTTGTATATTCAGATATGTCACAATGCCATTACATTTTTTAGGCATATACTGTAATTTTTTGCTTTAGAAGAAGTTAGAAACCAAGGAGAAAAATAAGTGTTTGTCAAAACTGTTCATTGTATTTGAGATACTGAGAACTGGATTTTTCTGAGTTCTCAGCAGAAAGTGTCACTTAGCATCTCAAAAAACATCTCTCAATGACTCCCATTGCAAGTGAGAGCACTTTTATATTACTGCAGACCAAGCTGCAGTGCTTCAAATCAGGGATCAGTGAATCAAGAAATTGGAGCTCATCTAAGGAAGGAAGGTGTCACTGATTTGTCATTGTCACATAGAAGCATGTTGAAAAGGTACAGATGGAATCCAGTTTTCTCTGTATTTTTGTCTGAGCTGGGACCAGCCATCCCCTTCATTGTACCACTCTGCTAAAATCCTGCCTTTAGTGTTACCAGTCTGCCAACTGAGACAACATTTCTCTGGAAGAAAATAAAAAGTATCATCACGTACTGAAGACCTTTACACAGAGAGATCGCTGTGTAAAGTTAAGGTGGCAGCCCTCACTCTTGCATTTTCTAAATTTTGTATATACGAGTTATGGTCTTTAAACATTTAAACATAAACATTAAACAGGTTAATGGTTTAACAGTAATACAGTTCAATTTGAATGCAATTGGCATAGTATAAAATTAGTTTACATGAATATAACTGTTGTCCAGGAAAGGGAATGATCCAGAACTTCATACCTGGAGATAAAGCAAGGCCTCTGACTGAAAACCATATCCTCTAAAAATAGCTCTGTAGGTGCAAAACCTATGTGTAGTCACACCTAGGAGAGTAGAGCATGACAGCCTATGATTTCTCTGGAGATTCAGGTTTAAATTAAAGAAATAGATACAGCAGAATGAAACTATTACTCTCAGAGGGAAAAAAGTGCTATTTTTTTTGAGTTACATCTGGAAAATAATATATTTATAAATAAGATGGTAAAAGAAAAACTGGGACCATTGCAGGATATTCTCATCCTTCCCTTGCCCTCCAGTAGGATCAAGACCACAACAGGTGTGTTGCTAACCCAGGCTTAAAACAGCTGGTGGAGACTCTGTGCTCTACACAGGAGCCTCTTGGCAGTGCTCCAGCAGCTGTTCATCTAAAATATTGCTCTTAATAGCCAGTTTGAAATTTCTTCACTGCCACTGCAGGCCAGTGCTCCTTGCCCTGTCCTAGAAGCCCCAGCCTGCTTGTTCTGCTCAGCCTCAGGGGATCATGAGGACATCCTTTTCCTTAGACCCTCTTCTGTACCTCAGCACTCCAGGTGCTGAACTCTTCTTCACAAGTCAGTCTTCACAGGGGTTCAGTCATTCTCATTACCCCCCTTTGCTTTCCCTTGATTCCTCTCCTTTAAAGTGCAACGTGCAGAATCACACACACGTCCTCAGCACAGGCATTGTCAGCATGATTGCAGCACAATGTTTGCTCTGCCAGATTTGCAGAACTGGAGATAAATTAATTAATTCATAATTTCCCAATTCTCTCTCTCTCTCCCCTTTATTAAAGATAGGCACTGAATTTGGCCTTTCATTGTTCAGTGCTTTTTCTGTTCTTCAGAAGCCCCCAAAAGTAACTCCTGATAGGTTTGAGTTTGCTTTTCAGTTCTGTAAGTATGCTAAAAAAAACACCAAAAACCAAAAAACCCCCCAGCACTGTTCAAACCACTTAGAAGGACCCTCAGTACATTAATTTTTAAGGAGCATCTTTTTTTTAAGATTCCCTGAGCAAAAATCCATGTTTACAATTCAAAGCTGTGAGTTAATTTCAAGTACACCCGGGAGTTGTTCTCAGTTCAGCTGTACTTACTTCAAAAAGACAAGCAATTGAGTTTTCTTGTTAAAGTCTTGTTTAGAGCAAGCAGATGCTTCTCTTGAATTGCTGCAGACAAATTCTTCTTGAGTTATCTCCATGATTTCAGTGGCCTCCCTTGTGGGACAAAGTATTGTTCAGTCACACTGGGAGCCACTGAGTTCCTTACATGGTGAGGCACGTTTTTACTTAAGAACTGCACAATCAAGCTATAAAATATGGTAAATGTACCAAAATAGAAAAATGGGAACTTATTATAAAGTAGCATATGATGCATATGTTATATCTTCTCCTATGACTTAAGGGTATGAGTGACTTAGAAATAACTCCGCTATCTGAAAATGGACAAACTATTATTAATTTCTCTTTTTAGGAGCTTCGATGAACCTTGAGTTCTGGAATAGGGGCCTAGGTTAACAAGGAGTGATGCACATTTTAAGGCCCTCAGTTGTCTACACAAGGGACAGCTCATATAAACAACTTCAGATATGTTGAACCATACTCTGTAACAGCCAAACACCACTTTTTAATGCAGCATATTGCCAACCATGACTATTGATTTATGAATGTAACTGCCCTGTGTAGAGAGGGGAGATCTGAGAATCAGTAAAAAACAAGGGATCATGGTGTGAAGCTTCCACTGATGTAAGCAGTCCCTTCTTGACTTCATGGTGTCAAAGCTACAGCAGAGAGGAATTTGTGTTCGGCAGGGTGAGATAGCATGGGAATCATGTGAGATAGTATGGAGTCATGCAAACACTGAAATGTCACAAAACACTGACAATTTGTGAGAATCTTCATCTCTTCATACTTTCATAACAAAATGTGCAATGAAATAAAACACTCTTGATAAAGTCTCAGGTTTTATTTCCCACCTGAAAATTTGGCTGCAGTTCCTGATTAACATAAAGTGTGGGTTGAATCTTGCAAAACTGCTCTCACTTGAAAAGAAACTTAGATCATCCAGAGGAAAAATTTAAAAAGGAGAAAAAAGAAATGCAAGGGAAAAAAACCACCACACTAAGAAATCAAACCAAAAAAAAAAAAAAAAACAAAAAACAAACCAAAAAACAAAAACCAAAAACAAAACAAAACCAACCAAACCAACTCCAGAGTTCCAGCCTTATTAGATTTGGCAGAACATCACATTAATTTGGGGATGTTGGACCTCAAAGTGAAGCCCAGAAGACATGACTCAAAACCAAGAACAGAGGGAGAGAGAATTGGAAGAGAATTGTCCAGGTCTTGATTTAATGATATAAAACAATTCCAACTAAAGCTTTTTTTCCCTGTGATAAAGTTGCAGCAGAAAAGTTGATATGGAGTTTGCAGTCCTAGCTCTCTTATGAGACTTCTCCTGCAACTTGGACTATGTCATTCCTCTGCTACAAATTTAGCTGCCCCAGCCTCTAGCATGGAGATTTCCAGTCTTTATTTTCTCAAGGCATACGTTTAAACTGAGGTCATGAAAGTCGTTTGAAATGTTTGTGGGATGATCCTGATGCTAAGATATTCAATCATAGAATTATAGAATATCCCCAAGACAATCCCAAGTCACGCCATGTGTCTGAGAGCATTGTCCAAATGCTCCTTGAACTTTGTCAGGTTTGATGTTCTGATCATTTCCCTGGGAAGCTGGTCCAGTGCCCAAACAGCTCTGGGTGAAGATCCTTTTCTAATATCCAGCCTAAACCTCCCTGACACAGCTTCAGGCCATTCCCTTGGGTCCTGTCACTGGTCACCACAGATCAGAGATCACTGCCTGCCCCTCCTCCTCCCCTCCTTAGAAACCTCTAGACTGTGAGGAGGTCTCCCCTCAGTCCCCTCTTCTCTAAGAGACACCCTTATTTTGTGTCATCTTTTGTTCCAAGCCTATGTGTGGTTCACTTATTTATGGTGTTGGTACATTTTTCACCTAATAACTGTTAATAATGCTTTGACAATGATAGTATCCTGTAAAAGCACTTAAGCATTAGACTGAACAAATAAAACAAAAAACCTCCTAGCTGAAGTTTATCACTTGGTGTGATTGTAGCCTAGTTTGGCGTTTAAAAGTAGTCTACTTTTTTATGGTTTTTAAGATTTCAAAACATTAATTTAGATTAAAGATTATTCTCAAGCCTGAATCATACTAAGAACTACTGGTTCTTTTTCCCCCTTCCATAGAATAATACTATCTTATTTCAGATTACTTTATCCTACAAACCATAGCTAAAGTAATTGTGATTGTCACAATAGAATGTCTGCTATGGATAAAAAGGATGAAAAGATGTCTGCTGTGGGATAAAAAGGAATTGTAAGTGATAAAGATAAAAAGAGAGTACAGAGTATGATCAGATAACAAGTTTGTTTCTACTGTCACAGGAAAATTATTTGTCTGTTGTAATTTGCATTCTTAGAAGCAGGTACTTTGTTCTTCTTAATTTCACTCTAAGATAATTCAGTGCAACAGTTGGCCTTTTTTCCCCCCTTCACTATCAGCATATTGTTTTATTTTTACAGGAAATATAACCTTTGGCTAGTAACTCTAGCATTATTTGTGCTGCCAGATGGCAAATGTGGAGACACCCAGATGTCCCAAGGGTGCTGCTGCCAAGGGCCACAGAGGAAGCTGCCAGCAGCTGAGGGCAGGGTAGAAGGGTGGTTAGGGAACATGAGATGGAGGAAAGAGCTGTAGATCACGGTTTAGGGGATATAGGATACACATCCATTGGAAGCCAGGATCTATTCCTTTTGCTGCTCATGCCAACAATGTGAGAAAGAGTTGCTGTATGTTTGTGGCTCAGGTTCAGGCACTATTATCAGTCTCAAAGCTCTGTTGGTGTTGCCTCTATCCCTTTAATGAGGGCAAGGTGTGAACCTTTAATCAGGGCAAAGTAAGGGAAACACAAATTGCATACATACTGAAGCAGCATGGATTTTCAATAGGAAATTATGAAAATTAAGACCCATTAACTGTAAAATCAATGTTTCTGGGGAAATTTCCACTACTTTTGAATTGCATAGTTATTCACAGGGGCTTCCTGGGTGTGGGGCAAAATTGTGTGTGATTTCTGTGAGCTCTATTCCCCCTGCTGTTTTCTCAGATCCAGGTCTGGGGAGTTCATAGATTCATGCTTGCTTCCACACTGGCAGGTGTTTTATTCTGTTCTCTTCTGAAGCACAGAAGAGTTGCAGGGGTTGCAGTCACAAAAATAGATTTAAACATGCCTGGTATAGACCAGTACTTGAAAATTATGTGTTCAAGGAAGCTGTGGTGAAAGAGTAAAGGTAAGATGCTTTTGTTGAGAAGAAAAGGCTTTAATTATAAGACTCATTGTACTGACTTAGTTGCTGGTCTTTGATGACTGGCACAACAGCTTTTTCTAAACACATGAATGACAGAAGAGCATCTTTTTTCAATTATGTTTCAGTTCAGACACAACTTTTCACAAAAGTATAGCCCATTATGTTTGGTTCACTTCTATCCTATTTTCTTCCTGAATAATTAAAGTGATTCTCAAAAAGAAGGGGAATATAAAAATAGCTGGCACCATGCTAGATCAGTTTGAAAAGAGAAATATACTAAGTGTAGCTAGGGCTGAAGAAAGACTACCTTCATTACTATGTCAGTTTTTATTTAGCAAAATCATTGGAATCGATGAACTTGAAGGTCTCTTCCAACCTAGTGATTCTGTGATTATTTTTCAAATTCAGTGTTCCTTCTTGTTTCCACAAAAACTAGTACTGCTTTTTGTGAACTACAGAAATGTTGGAGTGCCTTTGTGAGGAAAAAATTTGTTGGCAGGTGGAAAATGTGAGAACACTTGAATTTGGCTTCCAGGCTGAATTTTCATCTGTGCTCTGGACAGAAAAAAATAAGCAGAGGCTGAGACCATGTAGTTAGGCTGTGACTAGTCACTGTGCTCTATGATGACTTTTATTACTTCAGCATGAACCTTTGGACTTAATTTTAGGTCCAGTGAGTCCATGCCCTGATTATTTGTGTACTTGCCTTTTATTGTGACAAGAACAGGAAACATGTAGATCTTTCTCCTGCTGGAAGCAGGTACTCTACAGCTGCTGGCTTTGAGTACCCTGTTCTTTCTGAGCTCTGTTTGCATGCCCACCTTGAGCATCCTACAGAGCACAGAGGAGGCTCCTCATGGAACTGCCTCAGGTTGTGCATGCTTCAGACATGAGATTAAATAAACCTTTGAGGTTCATTTTTCTTTCTGGAGCAATAGAATCCACTACAGTTTTGTTTAGGTAAGTATTTGAATCTTGCATATTTCCTTACCTAAATTAGACATTATTTTATTCATGTTTTTTAACTGCACTTTGTGCCTGGCTACTGAATGAATGTTTCTTTTTTGCTTTATAGCATTCTTCTTGATGAAGAGGGTCACATTAAGATAACAGGTATGTGAGGAACAGAAAGCTTCATGCCTACAAATTGATTTTTTTTAAAATTCAGTATATTGCATGCATCCTGGTCTTTGGTTGGAAGGAGTTTGCTTACAAAGCTTAGAAGCCAGAAGAGTTTGAGTGTTGAGCTTCTCTGTCAATTTGTCATCCCCCATGCTGCACAGCACAAGGAGAACATAACATTTTCTTGGTAAAATTGTGCTTTTTGACTGACGTGAAGCAGGCAGGTTTGGCTGCCTGCCACTGTGGATGGAAGGATGCTCCCAATATAAGTATTTAATCCAGGTAGAGCACGGCTGGGAAGACATCCCTTTGTCACTCCAGAGCCACCGTCTAGCCAACCTTTTCACTGGTGCAATCTGGGATTATTATTCCTAATACTTTGGTTAGCTGTGCAAGAATCCTCACTAGCATTGCCTTCACCAAACCTGAACTTTATTTATCTGCTTATTAAAACTCCCTTCTACCTTGAGCCAGAACCTCATTCTGAACAGGGAAAATGGCATGCCTATTTTCAGAGTGCATTAACAAGCACCAGGCAAGCCTCCAGCACTGCATAAACAATAACTTTCAGAGACCTGACAAACCTTTTTCTGCTTCAATTTGTGCAGATTTTGGTCTGAGTAAAGAAGCCATTGACCACGACAAGCGAGCGTACTCGTTCTGCGGCACCATAGAGTACATGGCCCCGGAGGTGGTGAACCGGCGAGGACACACGCAGAGTGCTGACTGGTGGTCCTTTGGCGTGCTCATGGTAATGCAAACATTGCGCTGCTTTGCTGAAGAGGTGACTCAGATCCTTTCAGAGAGAGATTCTCCTCAAGCCAGCCTTTTAAAATTACGTGTTCAGATGCTAACCTGCACCCCTCCAGCCTCTTCAGGCTGTGTGCTATTGTTGCTGAGGTAGATGAAGAAAAGATCAAGAAGTTGGTTTGTGATGCTGTGATTTTTTCAAAGCTGTATGAACACTGAGTTTTTGGAAGCAGGTGTTCACAGCAGTTTTATCAAGCACAGTGCTGTCCCTTGAGCCCAGACAGCAGGCATCTGCTACTCTCACAGGGACATGTTTGGATAACTCAGGTGGGGCTGCTCTCTCCCGCAGTGTGCAGGTGCAGATCTGCCCTGGGCTCAGGGCATGGCCGTCACCAGGCAGCTGTGGCTCACAGGGCACCTCACTGTGGTGGCCACAGCAGAACCAGGGCAGAATCAGAAATCAGTGTAGCAATGTGCTCTTTCCAATGCAGCACCATTTCCTGTGGCATGGAGGCTAGTTTTGGTAGCTATATGTTCCACTACATACCAAAAGCCATAGAATATGCTTAAATTTTGTTTACCTGAAGCGAGCAACTGATGGCACCAAAGGAAGTATAGGAAGCAATGTAAAAAACAGTGAAAATTTAGGTTAGGGAGAGCCTGCATCACTGATCTAGCAGGTTGGCAGCAGTTAATCTACAGAAATACTGTAATTTATTGCCTGAATTATAAAAGGAGTGGAACATCCTTATCTCCTGTGGCCACAAATCCATTTGTGAATGCTCAGCACTTCTGAACCATGGACGTTTATTCACAAAAATCAATAGGCTATGTCTCATAGAATAAATCTATCCCTGGCCTTTAACTTTTTTATTATATATTTATTTTTGGTGAATAGCTGTGTCTTCTCATGCTTTGTCTCCCATTAAATGATGGTTCATTGGTGTATAGATTGTTCTTCTTTCACCAGCCAATAAACTCTTAATGAACTGGACTACTTCCTCCCTGGGTTTTGCTAGGCTTTCTTTTTTTTTTTTTTTCTTTTCATTGCTCTTTTCAACCCTTCCCTAAGGATTCAGCATATTAGAATTAGAAAATATACGATTTTTTTAAGACTCTCCCTATAAAAGTAGATGAATTAAAGAAAGTAAAGCCCTTTAAATTCCAAGCTAATGCTTTAAGCCTTTAAGTGTTACCAGACATCTTAGAGAAAAATATGTCAGTCAGTTCAACCTTATTGCCTTTTCAGCATTTAGCTGGTTAGGACTGAAAAATGTATTTTTCCACACCCTAAACGTGTGGGAGGATTTTCTGGTGCTGTCTTTCACTCTGCTCTTTTCTCCCTGTTTTCCTTGTTCTGTCACATGTATGTTCTATTACAGAAGCTGTTTTTCTGTCAATCTGAAAAACCGAAGATAATTAAACGGTATTCAAATTATTTAATAGCATTTCTTCCCAAGCAATTTGCAGCATGATATAAAATAGATGAAGGAAATAGACCAGTTGATGAAATATACACAGGTTCAAAAGAAGTGTATGTGGTAGTGCAATTTTCATACCTAAAATTCTTATCAAAAAAGGGAACGTATTAGGCAGACATAGCATGACCTCATCATCAGAGCAACCAAACAGTCACTTGCCTGTTCTGTTCTGTGAAGGAGGACTGATGCTTCAGCATGAAGACTTGGGTGGTGCTGGCAGCTTTTTTGCCAACCCACATTGACCAGGGCCAGACTAGAATCAAACTGAATGATCCTTACACTCCTTAAATGTGGCATGTTGTGATTATTAATAGAGAAAAAAACTTGTCTGAAAATAGCTAAGTTCTGGTCTTATTTGTTGCTTGTGTTATTAATTATTTTGGGAATTATTATTCACCAGGAGTTTTACTGTCAACAACAGTAAAACTTCATCTACTGCCAGCTAGGTCTTTGACACAGGCCACACAACTGAAACTGCTACCTGCTCTGTTTATTTGATGTTCAGTTTATTTGAATTGTTTTATGGTAACTTACTGTAAGTCAACGGGTACAGTTATACAAATCTTAAAATTTTCCCTTTCCAGAAAACATTCCCTGGTTCTCATTAAATATGTGGTGATGACTGCTGAAACCCAGCTATAATTTCTGCTGGTGAATTTATGTGGTTTACCATGACCAAACAGTTTTCCTTTTCTGCCTTTCTGTATCTTGCTCACTGCATTAGAGGTTTTCGATAGGATATACTCTGCAAAAGCCTTGCATCAAGGGATTTTCATGGACAAGTGTTTGGCTTCATTGCTAAAAAGTTGGATATGTAACTAATACCTTTTCAGCTGCACTGCAAGGGTCTTGATGCCCACACTGCCATCTCTGAAGCCCAGATAAACTGGTCTGCCACGATCTGATCTAACATGTACAAACCTCTTGGAAGCTTTGTACTCCCAAGCAGTGCTTTTGCAGTTCATCCTACCAGCTGATTTACAAGGTCACAGACCTTATGGAACTTGTATCTCTTTCAGTTCAGGAAAAAAACATTGTACGCTTTTGAGAGTCATGTGAGCAGAGAGGGGAATATAATTAGAGAAATGGCTGTGATGACTTGGTAGCAGTTCCAAACAAGAAAAAATATGTTCATATATGTCAGCAAGTAACTAATTCTTCACAAGAAAAGAAAATGTCCCTTTGATATTCAGATCTGTACTAATTTTGTAGTAACTATACAGTGGCCTTGGAAAAATCAATGCAAAACATCAAAGTATTACAATCTTCTTTTACAAAATCCCTTTATAACACTTGTTCTATGCCCAGTGCAAGAGATGGTCTTCGTGAACATTATTTTGAATGTTTATGCTTGTTGCTATGTTAAGGGATTCAATCCTTTGTGAACACACACACAAATAACGAAAAATATTTAATACATTTGCAAGTATTAAACTGAGTGCTTGAGCAGTTCTCTGATACCTGGAAAATGACTGGAGGTGTGGAGAGGAGAACATGGCCATTCTGATCAGTCTCTTTTTCAAAACTGGGTGGCATCAAGTGGCATCAAGTTTCTTTGTAGCTGTGAGTTTTGTCCTATGCTCACAATACTTCAGCAGAGCTGGGCTGAAGTAGTTCACACAACCTGCTCCCCTTCCCTCTATGAAGAAGATACATCTGGTAGTTCTCAGGCTGAGGAATTTTTCTCATTCATTATCTTCTCCAATAACCATTCTAGGTCACTTCTTGAGTCCTAAATTTCCTCAGGGAATGTGGGACTCTTTTCCAAGGTCTTGCCACATGTAAATCTTCTGGGAAGTGCTCATGTTTTGCCTACTGAAATTGGAGACTGCCCTGAAAACTAGAGAAAGGAAGCACTGTGTACTATGTTGAGACCTCAGAAGGGGTTGGATTATGTGACCCCAGAGGCCCCTTCCCCATTAAGCCTCATTCTGTGGTTCTCTAAATAGGCAGCTGAACTGGAACAAAGAATGTTTTCCTTTCTTGTACTTTCTTTGGTACAGAAAGGAAGTCAAGGTTGGAGGGAGGTGCAGCCTTCTGAAGTACTCTCTAACAGAAGGTGGCCCTCCAAAACACCTGGGAAGTGAACTGGTGGGAAGGAAGGAGCAGATGGTTCATACAGATGGGGAAGCAGGGAGAACGAAAACTGAGTCTCCCAGCAAAACTATAGGGACTACTTTCATAGACAGAAATACTGCAGAGCTCATTCTCCACTAGTCTGAGTCTCTTGTCAACCTGCTGTGACCCATACAGCTCTGTATTTATGTGCAAGAGTGGAAGCAGCATGTTCCCACTTCTGGTTTTGTGTTTGGGTTTAGCAAGATTTTTTAATTTTTGGAAAAAATAAGCAGGAAGACAGGTCTCTGTGCAGTGAAATGATAGCTTGAACTGATGAAATGAATAATTTCAATTTTTTTTTTCAGTCTTGTTCTTTCATTTTTAACCTTCAGCACATTTGGTCAGGACTGCCCTTGAGAAATTAATGCTTTCTTCCAGGTGCTGCTTAGCTAAGTTTATTGGAGTAAAAAGCTCTGGTACACTTAACTTACGTGGGTGCCTTTCACTTGAGATATTCATGTTAAGTGCATTTCTTCTGAACCCGAATTAATCTCCATAGGCCTATGCAATTGGAGGTGTGGTAACAAAGTGCTGGCCATTACAGTAAATGTTTCCTGCAACCTCCAGAACAGTCATTCCCCCTGCTCCCTCCTGCACCTTGAATTTCTTCCAAATTCCTTCCTTTTTGCTTCTGTCCCTTCTGGCCACGGTGTATTTGCAGGTATTCCTGGGATATTGGGGTGGTGGGAACTGCAGTCCTTTGCCACATAGTCACTGACCAAGCAGCTGCTTTTATCTGCATCATCTGCATCAGCAGCGTCAAGCCCATTTATGCCAGTATAAATGAGACGCAGCAGCCACTGTTGGTGCTGCTAAATTAGATTTATTATAATAACAAAGTAACAAGAGGAAGTGTAAGTGAACATTAGGTACTTACCGTGAGCATAAACACTCCAGAAATCATGAGGAGGGCTCGGTACAATCTGTACCACTTCTGCTGCTGCCTTGGGAAGCAATATTCTCTGCCCCTCATCAGTATATCTGAGCACTTTTATCAGGATTAAGGCTCTAATAGGTCAGAATTACTTTGGAAGTGATATTTAAGCTCCAGCATCATCTAGGCAGGTTTAAAAAATCTCCCCTGTTATGTTTCCTTGTAGAAAACAAGCTGCTTTCCTCCAGGTCTACCAGGCAGTTCTTTTTTTGCCTCTCTTAACCCAAGAAGAACTTAATACTTTTTTTTCCCAAATCTTGCTTGTATTTGGCATCCATATACATTTTTTAAAATGGTTTTATTTCTCCTTCTACTGTGCATTTTGGTGCCTTGAGGTAATTTGCTACTAATGAAGATTAATCCTTCAATTAACTATATTTAATTAGTTATCTGGCTGCTAAACATCTCCTCTGCCAGTGTCTCAAAATTAGCATAGCAGTTTCACCATTAGTTTTCTTCTGTTTTCTATGTTTTTCTTCTGGTATGGCTGTATTTAATCCAGGCAAAAAGAAGAGTCAGGCTGTGGGGCTGTCTGACACAAGTTTTGGTAATGAAAAAATCCTTCTTAGCATAAATGTGCTTTCTGGGAGCACTGTAGTTTCTTGTGGGATAAGGTACAAAAACTACATAAGCCTTGAAAATTCTTTCCTGCCTTAGCAGGTATTTACTTATAGCAATGAGCATTAATTATTAGATTAATTACTCTAGTTAATTAGCTGGCTGTAGTAGAAAAGATCCAAAGCCTGAGTGACAGACACAAACAGGTAACAGTTCACCTTACCCTCAATGGACATTTTTCCTTTGTGTCCAAGTGGAACTATGTTCTTGGTGCCTTTATATTTGGTGATGCGCAGCCTTTAGCCTCCCGTAGCCAGAGAAAGGAGCTGCCACTCCATAAAGCACCACGGTGAGAGCTGTGTGAAAGACCTGGTGCTGAATCCAAGTTAGGCAAGCTCCTTTGGCTGGGATTTTGTTGGGATTTTTCACTTCCTACAGATGTGAAATTCCTGTCAAATTTACCGAAAGCACTGATCTGTCTCCAAGGAGCTATAACTGACTGATGTTTCAACACTTGAGTTAGGCAAATAATTGATGATGACTGTTGAGTTTTGCTTTGAGATTTAGGTTCAGTTAAATGTGACACTTATGAGATTCATCACTGAGCACAGCCAGAGGAACTAAGGCAGGAGAGAAAAGGCACACTCAAAAACCTTGAGGATGCAAGGTTTGGTCTTGTTTCTCCTGCAAAATATAGTAGAGGCATCTTTAAGTGGTACAAATATACAATCAAAGAGGTGGTTTGACTCAACCTAAAAAGGTGGGGAGTGTCATTTTCCTTGCATGGTAGTCCATGCCAAACACCTATCCATGCAGGCTAAGGGTCCCTCCAGCCAAATACCTCATTGCCGGCATTGGTCATAAACAGCAGGTGCTGGAGGAAACACCATATATGACACTTCTTCCCAAACATACCAAAACTGGACAACATATAGCAGTGTAAACAGTTTGCAACATGTCTCTGCAATGGAACAGTCATCCCGACTTGCTGTGCCATTTCTTTTCTGAAGCACAGCTTGTTGGATCATTTCTTTTAATCTAGTTTTCAGCTGTGTTGGAAATAGAAGACGGATGTTATGTCTTTCAGCTATGCAGGCCATCCCAATGCATATTTAATTTACCATTTTGTTGCTGCTCCACAGTTTGAGATGCTGACGGGATCATTACCCTTCCAGGGAAAAGACAGGAAGGAGACAATGGCACTCATTCTCAAGTGAGTATCAAAACTGCTTTCATTCCTCTGAGTGAACTCTGCCCTCTGGAGACTTCATAGGACACAAGTATGTGATGGGTAGAGAATAACGATGTGCACAATGAATTTTCCAAAGCCATGCAAGGTGTGAATTTAGTAAGGTACACGTAGCTGATGCCTGTGTTTAACCCTAAAATTGCCTTCAGAACAAACAGTAGAAAGTGAATTACTAAGAGGGCCTTATCAAATAAATGTATCTTACTTTTCGTGATAATGTCAGTATCCACAAAATTTGGGAAAGTCAGATTTCTGCAAGATATCTTATATTTTGTAGT
>PYHW01010320.1:509573-525306 GCA_013186435.1 Turdus rufiventris
GTGCATTTTTTAATGTAGTGATGAATGTTCAAGAGACAAATTTTATTCTCTTTAAACAGTATGCAATTTAGTATACGTTTTTTTCATTAAGTTTGATCGTTTAAATTCCTCTTGATTCCCAAATTTATTCCAGCAAACTTAAAAAGTGAAAAAAGTCCGTAGGAAAATTGCCTATTTAGGTTGCAAAAGCTTTATGAGATTTATTAGATCTGCTCCACCTCTAGTGAAATCAGGGGTAAAACCTTCCTTAAAGATCAGCAGAATAAAATGAGCTTCTCACTCTGCATTGCACTATGCTTGGGTAGCCTTTGGTCACTGTTTCCCTGTGTCTGCTCATCCTGACCACTGCAGTTCTGCTGTTTCAACACAGTGGGGTGGAAAAAAAGCTTGAAAAATCTATTTTCTTTTCAAGTGTTGTGTTCTTTCAGAGCCAAACTGGGGATGCCTCAGTTCTTGAGCATAGAAGCCCAGAGCCTGCTGCGAGCGCTGTTCAAAAGGAACCCCTCCAACAGATTAGGTACGTGTGTGTTTGGTCAGGATGTGGTTATCCTCTTCATTAAGTGGCATCTGGCATCCCTTTCCAGAGCACAGTGAACCTTCAGCATCACTAGAGAAGTTTCTAAGGAGTACAGGCAAAGCACTGAAATCTAAAACATGATATTAACTTGTGGTTTGGTTTTTTTTTTTTCGTAAAGAGCATGAGTGAACTGCCAGTTTTTATGAATTATATAAGATACCTGCTGTGTGTGATAATATAGGGAACTGAGAAACAAGTGCAGTTTAAAATCTGTATAATTTAGCTGCAAATCTAAGGTTTCATCTCTCCCATTCTGAAAAGCATTTAAATCCTGTCTCATTCTGTTAGCTAGGGGCAGTCTTGCAGTAGACTTTATTCCTAATTACCCAAATACTTCATCTCCTTTCTACTGATGTTGATGCCTTGGAGTGGCTACCTAGACTAGACAGAGTTAAAATAATAAAGTAGATATTTGTTAAAGGCCTTCAATAGGTACACCTTGGGTAGAGCAAAAGCCTCACAGAGGCACACCCAAGATGGACAATGGTCACGAGTTTCTCAGACAGGTATAAGTTTGGTCTATTTGCATATCAGGGGTTAATTCTCCAATCACAGCTTCAGGTAATGAAGTCACATTCCCCCACATTTCACTTCTGTTTTTACTTTTTGGGGCCTGAGGCTGTGATGTGTCCTTGGGTCTCAGGCCTACAGGGATTGTTTTGTCTAAGCAAAACATGAAGATGGTTAAGTACACTTTATATGGAATTCTGACCTATGCACTAATACAGTATAAGATTTGAAAAATACAAAAGCTAAAATCTTAAGGCATCAGTGTGTCTTCACCTTTTGTTAATAATCCTGTTTAGATTCTGATAAACCTGACACATATATTGGATAAGGTATCTTATGTCATCTGTTCCTTTGTTTGCGGTTTTTATTAAGAAATTAATAGCATTTGATGAGGTCATGGACAATGCCTATGGCATGATTGTCGCTGCAGATCCTGTCATTGTTCCCCAGAGTGTGTGGGGACACCCCAATGAAGCCCAGTGCTGGGTGGCAGTGGGGATTGTCCTGCTGCATGTCACTGCAGCCCCTCTCCTGCCAGGGCCATCCCCCATGGCCCACAGTGGGAATGCCTTACCTCCTGTTTTACCTCTTGATCTAAGTGGTAGCCTTGTAGTCTGATACACTGTGAACATAAGAGCAGAAAACCACATTTGCTCAAACAGGTTTGAGTTGCTCTCAAGCAATTTGTTGCAATTTGTTGTGCACTGGTCAAAATAGAATATTGGGATCTCTAGGTTTATTCTATGTTCAGAAAAATTAGGTGCTGTGCCAAATATGAACTTTTTGCCACTCCCTACCTCTGTTTCTTTCTGCTGTTTCCTCCGTGTCTCCATCTCTTGGTTTTGTTCTGCACTGCTTGTTTTCCATCCAAAATGGAGCTCCAGTGAAGCCAGTGGGAGTCTCTGGATACCAGTCTTTAAAAAGCTACTCACTAAAACTTGGTTTTAGCCATAACAATTCTAGCCCTGATTTGTTAATAATGAAGAATTGCCAGGGGGTCAAGGTTTTAAAACCTGAGGTTTATTGAAATACTGGGAAGGCTTGGAGAAAAAACAAATAGAGAAATTATTTATAATACAAGCATCCAAGGAAATAAAATCTAAAAGAGTAGCAGAAAAATAGATCTTAACATTTCAGAAATTACAGTGGAGAGCTCCTGAAGGCATTCTCTGTTTTAACCAATTGAGAATCAGCACAAAGGAAGATGGAAAGGGGCCTGTAGATAAAAAGAGAAAAGCTTGAATAGCTGGCCTAAATACTGAACAGAAGTTAGTCGATAAAAGGACTGCTTCAACCTTGTGGATTTTAGCTTTTCCTGGGAAAGGAATAATAATATTAAAAGAAAAGTAGGCTTAGACATCCAGTTTTGAAAAATTTTTGGAAAATTAATGAGGCATGATAAAACAAATAAACCATACTATGAATCAATCACTTGATTTCAGCCATTGTTTCATAAATTTGCAAATATGGAAAGTGCATTTAGTTCCAAAATCCAATTTTGAACATTTAGAAGATAAAAGATGCTTTTTACCATTTGATTTCTGTATCTTAAGAAACAAAAGTGAAGATTGATTATGTGTTTTGAAATTTTGTTTTGAAATTTTGTTTTGAAGCTTTGGATTATTAATGGAAGAAATATTAGGGTTGAAGTGAGTTAGACAAGACTGAAAATGAATTTAGTAATCTGATTTACCTGCTTCTATTTTTAAGTTTGATGCCCATATTAGTATTTGTGACAATTTTTTAGGGAATGGAAATTGTTCCTTTGGTATCCCTGGTTTTAGGTTCTCTCTGTTCTTTTCTAAGCCTATTTGCTGAAGTCTGCATAGCGCTGCTTTAGTAGTATTGCTCTGAGAACAACAAATTTCAGACTATGGATAAGCAAAATTTTAAATTCTTAAACTAACTGAATACCCAGACAAATAAGGAGTAAGCATTCAGAAGTAAAACTTTATGATGAAAGTGTTAGTTCATTAAATTTCCAAGAACTTAGGCAAGAGACTTGCTCTAAGATCTGGATCTCCTCTGGTAGGTAAATAAATTATTTAATATTTAACATGATTATTTAACAAATACTTAATAAAACTTCTTTTATATGAAAAACATATTCTCTAACAAGCTCCCTATCTTGCTGAGCAGTATAAAGTGTCTAGAATCCTTATAACTGAGAATCTAGACCAAGAAAGTTTAAAATAAAAGCTCATACCCATAGGCTCAGGGTAAAAGCCAAGGAAATCATGACTATTTTCTTAATCCCATGTTCTCAGGTAAGATACATTCTGCTTTGGCACATGGAAAACTTTGGGCTTTAACTTTATCAAATGATGAGTTTAAACACAAAGCAGCTTTCACCATGGTCAGAATGGCTGTAAAGCTTTTGTGTAAACCTTAGAAAAATACCTCAAAAATTCTAGCTCACTAAAAAGATTCTGAAGCTGTAAAGACATTAAAATTTTATTATATGAAACTAAAGATCTGGAAACTCTTTCTGATGAATTTGAATATCCAAGTAATCAACTTTCAAGTTTCTTAAGTCTCCTTTTCCCCCATAAATATTTCAAGGCTCATGTTGTCCATAATGATTCAATGGTCAAAACCAATTAAAAATAAAGCATTCTACTCTTACTGTTTGCAGGCACTTTTATTGCAGGCATAAAACTTAGATAATTAAGTTCTCACTAATGTGAAGCTGCTTTTATATAAATGCACTCTATAATATGTTTTAGCTGGCAATTTGATCTGCAAGAATTATTTACCTTCTCAGACCCTCACAGGACTGGATGGCACATAAAAATATTTGCAGGCAATAGGTTTGATTGTGCTGGTTATTCTTGACTGATAGGTCTCATTGCTAAATTGAAGTTAAAGAGCCCAAACTCACTAGAAGCCTTGAGGAAGGTGAAAGGTTTGTGGTGGTGCAGTGTGCTATTGCGCGCTGTGTTTCAATGTTTGCTGAAGAGCCATCTCTGTGCCAGCAAATGTCCATGTCCATGCACCAGGCCTTTCCACTCATGACTCTGCAGTGCTTGTCTCCACCAAAGCACATCTCTTTGCAGCACCCCTGTAGATATGCAGGTGGTAGATGAATGGCTGAAACATGCTGAGCAAATCCAGAGATAATCCCACCATGAGCACTGATGCCTGATGTCTCCTGAGGGCTTTTGCAGGGGTCAGGGCTGTCCTCCAGGCTCCCAGAGTTGTCCCTGAATGCACCCTTGGGCTACTTCCCTCCTCCAGCTGAGGAGAGGACCAGGCACATACTGCAGTCACAGTACACGAGCCAGGAAGGGCTGTGGGCTACACCAGCAATTCTCATGGCAGGGAAGGTCAGGGAATAAAAACTGCAGGAAGTGCTGAACATTCTCCATAGCATAAAATCAGTTGCTAAGAACTGGAAGTAAGCCACTCCTTGCAAAATGAGGCTACTACTATCCTAAATCTCTTCAATATATTAAGCCCTTGTACTTTATAACATATTCCTTCTGTGCCAGAGCTGAGGTGGCCCCAGGTGGGACATGAAATTTTTCAAACAAATGCCTGCCTCAACTTCATGCTTGCATTTCTTACCAAACACTGAAACGCCCACTAAAAGAAGTAGCTGTGGGCATACTTTTTTTCTTGGTCCTTATTTCTGTAGATGTGTGGAAAAGGAACAACAGTAGCAGGAAGAGTGGCTTTCTAATGGATGGTCTGAAAAAAAGCATGGCATTCCCAACACACAGTGATGTATCCATTAGGCTGAGCAAGAGGGAAAACAGAAGCAGTGGGGAAGGGGCAGAGGAGAGAAAATTGAATGTATTAGCAATTATCTTCAGTCTAGGATATGCTACTAGTGTCTTACAGTGTCTGAGCATTTATCCCAGTCCTGCAAAATCAGTCTGGCACTTGGGTTTCATCCTGATGTGGTAAAGAAACTGCACGTTGCAGTTTCCAATCACCACCACTGAACTCAAAGCATTTTTCACAGATATTTCTTTTCTGAAGATTCGCTTAATATAATTCTCTTGAGAGTAACTCTCTTGGTTTTGTGTTTCTGTTGGCATTGCTAAAATCAGAATGAATCTGCCAGGGCAATCTTGCAAACTTCAGACTGTGCATTGAACAAAAATATGCTAGGGAGGTCATAGAACAAGTCCTATTCTGAGACTTCTTATTTTCTTGTTCAGTACCCATGGACCATAAACAACTGCCATGGGGCATGTAAGAATGGGATAAACATATGTGTTGCTTCACCCAAATTTTCTCCTACCCTATTCCTGTTTTAAGGTCAAGCAAGGGGTTTCCTGAGCCTCTTGTGGTTTGTGGATGAAGTAATCTTCAACAGATTTCTTTTCAACAGTTTCCTGGCCTCCCCATGAACCCGTATAAGTATTTTGCACCACATCATCTTTTCCAAGAAATTCCACATCACACAACTGTCTGTTTCCTGAGGAAACATCTCCATGTTCTTCTGAACCTGATTCCTGCTGGCATCATTTTATGATTTTTGTACTTCTTCGGTCATCTATTTCCAGGCTGAAAAGTCCTGACCTACTCATTCATTCCATAACATTCCCTGTTGGCCTTCTTTGATTTTTCCTTTTACTTTAATAAGTATACCCTTTTACGGGGGAGTGTGTCAGCTACAATCCATATTCCAATTGCAGAAATGCAACAGACAAACACAGTGAAAAATGTTTTCCCTTTTGTCCTCTTTTCTTTTTCCAAGGTTTGATTTCATGTTGTGTTTGCCTAGAAATGTCTGTCTGTCATAACCCACAGACTCTTCAGCAGGGCTGATCACCTCTGAGCACATAATTTTGTATTGCAGGCTAGAATTGTTTACCCTCATGTGCATCACTTGTGTTTGTCTATACTGAAAGATTACTGGGATGGGGAATTAATCAGATCATCCCTCTTTGCTATTTTCCAGCAGGCCTGACAGACAATCCTGCATGTTACGTTTACAAAGTGTTTGCTTCCCATATCCATTCATCAGTGAATTTGAAGCAGGCTGTAGGAAGCAGTTCCTGATCATTGCATTTTGACAAATATCGATAACAGTCTTGTACACAAGGAGAGCAGACATCACATTTTACAAAAGCTTCAGTTGACAGGGCCTGTGTAAAGCTGCTTGTAATGTTGATCTTCCTCAAGTACAAATATTGCATGCACAAACAGCTGAGTCCTCTGAGGTGCCTCTGAGTGCCCCTTGCATGGTGCTTAGGAATCCCTAATCCTTTTGGGAATCAAGGTTGCAGCATGCTTGTGAAGAAGTATGCTGGGTGCTCTTCAGGAACCCCAGAATTGCAGTGCAAAACCTTTGCTTCCAGAGTTTAATTCTCCTTGAAATGAAAATAAAAGGTGCTATTAATAAGGTCAAATCAACCCCCAAAATGGCATTCTAAATCCTCTCTTGACAATTCTTTTAATTATCACTGAGTACCTGTTTGGTTCTGTGACAGCACTGAAGCAAATAAATTGAGCTAAAGGAATAAAAAAGTCAATCTTCAATGAAAACATAAGGCAAAAGTAATGAAGGAATTAGATTCATTACCAGATCTCAGAAGATTTTCCCTAAATTTCCTACAGTAATGTAACAGAAATTTAATAGTGAAGGAACCGTAACACCAAGAGTGATGATTTTGGTACTCTCAGGACTTTGAAGACGGTATGAAAAGAGGAGGAACCTAAAACCCTGGCTTACCTCAAATCATTTTGGAGCCTTTTGGCATTTTGAGTCTGTGCTTGCCTGCAGTGCAGCTTTTTGTGCCTGAGGAGAACAGTAGCCAGTCAAGATTTGAAAGTCAGCATGGATAGAAAAACTGCCCCTGGTGAAGCCTTGCCAGAGCATCAGGATATCCTGGGGCCTTTCCTGACCTTGCTGGTGCATGCAGTCTGCTGTGGCTCAAATCCCACCCAAAGCCTTGGCAGCAGCCTCAGTTAGAGAAAAGTAGAAGACCCTTGGAATCAGAGGCTCGATAATGAAGTGCCCTTGTCTGTAGCTATGGCAGTTTACACTGTGCTGGCAGCTGCACCATTCAGAATTTCTTGACTAGAACGGTTTAGATGGGAACTTTCACTTTGTCAGAAGAAAGGTGGGGATGGGGAGGGAGAGTGGAGAAGAGACATCATGCCTCTCTCTTACAAGCATGACTTCATTTTGATTCTTTCATTCTCTTCTCAGGTGCTGGGTTTGATGGAGTGGAAGAAATTAAACGTCACCCTTTCTTTGTTACTATAGACTGGAATGTAAGTGGAACAGTGTTATTTTCTTCTTAACTACATTTTTTGAAGACAAACTGCCATGCTTAGGAAAAGGATTACTTTCTCTAACATAAAGAGCCTAACTTCTGTAACACAGAGGAGTTGAGCCTTTTCAGTGGGTGCCTCTGTCTCTCTTGCATGTATGTTGGCATCAGTACTCAAAATTGGAACAGTTGATCAAATTAAACATTATTCAAGTAAGACACATCAGATGTGATTAACGGAATGGAAAACAAGGGTTTATTTTATTGCTATCAGCTACAGCTCATAAAGGTGGTAATGCAGATTATCTGAGTATTTGATTTAGACACATAAGAGGTTAAACCTCACATTTTCAGCATTGTATTTATTCAAATTAACTTAGACAAATCTGGAGGCAAACATTTTTCATTCTTGATCTGGACATCAGTGCATCAGAGCTGCTGTTTGCCACATCCTCTAGCATTTGCTAGTTTAACTTTATCCAACTTGTGTTACGGTATTGTTGTGTCTCTTCAGTATTTCATGCATTCACTCATGAGTGCTAGTACAACAGGTCACTTTGATGCAGTTCTTATGAGAAATGCTAGTAAAACTGCATGAATCTATATGACAGAGCCATTCTCAAACTGCTGCCCAGGATGTTGTTGTAAAGCTAATTCCTCCATGAAAGAACATTTTGTGATGCCCAGGTAGCCTTTGAAAGGCCCACAGACCCATTTATTTTGGAAAACCTCATTATAAAAATCTAATTCGGGTTGCATATTGAAGAGTTGTCATGACTCACAAACACATTAAAATATAATCAATGAAGGTGGATTTTAAGACATTGCTTTATAATCCAGCTGACTTTTAGTTCCATTAAATATATTCTGGAGTCTAGAGTGTCTTTCCTTTTCTGATTCTTACTAATATTGTGATTCTGTGTGAAGACTCTACATTTATAAGAACACTAAGTGAAAAAAAAATAGAGAATCCAAAGAACTTGGGTTGATGATGATGGTGATGATAATTATTAAATAATAATGTTAGGATCAATAACAATGATATTATTTTTTGTGTTCCCCCAATCTTCAGTCCTCAGCTTTGCCATCAAAATATAGGTCAGATGAATACATCTTGCTGTAGTGAGAAACACTATAAGAGTGAGAGGGTTTTTGTTTCTTCTGTGTTTGCTAGGGGAGCAGCTCACTAACTCATCATAAATAAATGAGGCTCTGCATCTTGGAAAGGTCTTCAGAAAAGTCAGTTCTGTCTCATGAGAATACTCAAGACCACCTTCTGTCAAGATAATTGGTGATTCTTTCAAGCTCCATTCTTTAGGGAACAATTTCATGCATGTCCTAAGGAAACTGTACAGTCCTCCATCATTTGAAAAAAACTCTTATGAACAGGGAAATATCTACCACGAAGAAGATAGGTATGCTTGAATATGCCTTGGAGCAAGAGAGGAAGGTGGATTTAATTGCCCTTTGATGTGTTATCCAGCCCTCTAACTCTGCTGTGGAATATAGCTATAAAAATCCATTTTAATCCAACATAATTAGTGCTTATTGCACTCTTTTGGAGACAGATCACTATTACACCGACCAGCTATCATCTTTGTAATATATTTCCTCATTTTATCCTAATTTTGCAATCACTCAAGGAGATCTTGGGAGACTTATCTTGTTCCAGCAGCTACAGTACTGTATGCATTTCAGAGCAGTGTGAGCCTGGCTCTGAGCTGCTGCCAGGAGTTAGACTCTAAATAATGATCCAAGCAGAAGTTAAAATGTTCTCCTTGGTCAGAGAACAGAAATGGATCAGACGTAGATGTTTAGCACTGATCTCTGTACAGCTGGAGGAAGAGTCCCTGGTGCCATCATTTTGCTCTCCCAGAGCACACACAGAATCTCCCACATCAGTTTGCAGACAGTCAGCTGCTGGGATGGGACAGAAATGATGATTTACTTTATGCCTTGGCAATATAAAGACCTCAGAGAGTAAGAGGCAAGCTGTTTTGGAGAACTTCTGTGCTACCTTGGCAGCTGTGATAGACAGGACTGCTATGACTGACAGCACAGAAAATTTCAGCAACCGTAGTAAAACAATCCTCCCTCAAAAGCCCCCTTATCAGGAAGGGTAAGAATGGGTTAGGGTCTGCTAGAAATGCAGTGTGAAACAGGCTTGCTTTTAAGCATGATTTTTCCTACAGGAGTGACATGATAACCAGGAACAAAGCACCAAGTTGTATCATCTAGTTTTAAAGAGAGATTCAAAACAGAAATGAGTTAGCTTCTTCTTTCTAAACCACGTGTGAAGACTTGATGTTGCAGTGATACTAGAAGTGCAGATGGAATCCTGTGACTCAGGCTTTCATTTCACAGTGTTTTCAGAGCAGTTCCCTTGACATTTGGATTGGAGCTGGTTATTTTCTCTGTCCCTGGTGTGTTTACCTGTTGGGGCAGTCATTTCCCATCTTTTACTGTCTTCAAACAGACATGTCTGGTTTGGATGAACACCCTGTGGAAATAGCATTCACAGTGCAGGAATGGCCCCTGTCAGGGTACTGCAGACGCTGCTGCCAAGCACAGCCTGCTGGTAACCTGTGACCACTGTGTGCCAAGGCAGTAAGGGCAATCCTGGAAAACTTGGATGTGGCCAGGGAACTTTCTTCCTCCCAACCTTTCCCAGAAGCCATTCCCATGTTCCAGGGTTCTATCCTTCAGCAAAATCTCCAGCCACTTTAGGTTTAACTTCTGGCTAACTTCTGCACTAAATGAGCTGTGGACAATCTGTCCACAGAATCTGTGAACAATCTGAACCCAGACCTAAATGGTGGCATGAGACTCTCTAAGATTCACATTTTTACAGCTGTTACCCTGTAACAAAACCCTAAATTCCCACTTTGCAGAGTGAAAAATAGCTGGAGGTTTCTGCAAATATCAGTCTTGCTGCTCTGAGGCATTTAGCAGGCACCATGACGCAAATTCAATCGATCTGTTGTTAAATGGATGGACTGTCTTTGATGATCAAGGCTGGGATGCTCAGGGGAGACATGAGATGTCCAGCTCCTTGACAGTTTTACCTGCTTATTAACCTTGCACCTCCTCTTCTTCTTAAGACAAGCAGACCCAAAACGAGTTGACCTCACATAATTTAAGTCATTGGCTCTGAGAAAGCACAGTCTGGCTCCTGATATTTTACTACTGTTTCTTCTTTCCAGGTCATGCATAATGAATTTCTGGCTTTTCATTGAAAATGAAAAATTAAATCCCTTTTTGCAGACTGCTATCAGAGGAGTGGGCTATAAACAGTAGTTTTGGTTTGGATGACAGACTAAGTTGGAATTAGAGCAAATGACATGCTTGAAAATGAACTGTCAAATACAGCTGAGGAAAGGAGTGGGAAGAAAGTGGATTCCAGTTCTTTTTCCTTTAATATTAATCAGAGATCAAACTGAACTGAAAATGTGCATTATTTAATTGCAGATTTTACCAACAGCTAAAAATTAATCCTGGAGTCTGAATTCTAGCTTTTCTATCATTTGCAGGCAATAACATTGAGTCATTAATCTAGGAGAGGACAAGCATTTTAGAATGTAGTTCATCCTTTTGTCTGCTTATTGGATTTGCCATGACAGGTATATGTATCAAGGGAGTTTATTCTCACGCCACAAGTGCACCATTGTGGAGGGTAGCATCTTTCTATTTCTAGAAGGTGTCTAAGGAATAATTCAATTCTTCATCAAAGAAACTCAGCTGAGGTAATGATTAAATAGTTTTTAATGAAATTAAGCCATTTTCTTTTTCTTGATAGTTGCCAGACACATAGAGATCATTTATATTTCTGGAATATTTAGGAAAGTGTTTTTTAAAGATGATGAAAAATTAACTACTTAAAAATAAGAAGAGAAAGAAACACAGCATTGCAGAATTTTATTACTAGTCTCTCTAGTGTATTACTTAAGTTCCAGCTGGGGAGGTGTTCAGGTGAAGATCATACTAGAGATGTGGCAACATATTTTAAGAAAAGGTCAGTGGCACCTGGACTAGCTATTTCAAATAAAAATATTTTTGTCTGAAATCAGAAAGAAAGTCAGTAGAAGCTGACAGTTTCTTAAACTGCTATAGAAATGGTTTCTAGTTAATTCATAGGTATTTATTATGAAAGTGTCTCAGGAGGATGTGAGGCCTTGATAAGCAGGCAGAAGCATGGATATATATCCAGGAGTGAATACCTAAATCAGTGTTTTCACACCTTGGGGCCCATCTCCCTCATCCTGTGGATTGTGCACAGCCTTTGGATCCAACAGCCCTGTGAGTTATGCAGTGATTCTTCATACCTGCCAGTCACATTTTCTGTGCTGTGTCAATGCTGTGGCCAGTTTGAAAAAACTGGTGTTGAAATGTGGGAACTCATTCTTTACTGGGAAAGATAAATAAATAGTATTCTCAATAAAACATTAAGGGCCAAGGAGTGCAATTCTCCTTTATGGAGGAGGGAACAATGTAGGAGAAAAAAAATACCTCAGCTTCTTATACCCGTGCAAGGCAACAAACACATAATGATCCTAAGTACCCAGCCTGAAATTTAAATGCTCCAGTTAGCACTATGATATCCAAAGTCTCTTTCAAATGCCCAATGAGTTGCCCCAAAAGAAAAATTTGGATATCAAAACTGGAATTTAAACAAGGAAAACTGGGACCCTGTTCCCATTTAAACAGATGGTGGAACTCATTGTAACTTTTGAATACAGTACTAAGACTTACCATGACTTAGAAAGTACATAGCTGCTTAAGCTTCACCAGAAGTTATGGACAGTCTGATAGAAATGGTCGAAGGCAAGATATAAAATTTAACTTGCTGTCATTTCCCGCTCTGGTTGGTTTCTGCCAGAAGAGGTCACGGTCACGATACATCATCCCAGAATAATTTGGGGACCATGGTAAGAGATAATATATTAATAAATTTCCTAAAATTAGAAATATTCTTGAAAAATCCATCAGGATCTCAAATCCTCCAAGAGATTCACTCTCTATGTGTATACAAAGCAATGGCTGTGATTCTTACTATTTTCTTAGATCAGCTTGTGCCCCATTGAGTTTTGCAGGCTACAGGATGCAGTTTTTAAAGGAAGAGGTGATCTGCCTGCAGCAGGCCTTCATGTTTAACTGTGTTGTGCTGCCCTTGTTTAGTGATTTGGCTTGGGTTGTAGTGGCTCACTTAGAGAACTGGAACCATTGTGGGGTGGAGAAGTTCATAGATGATACTACTCTGCTTTTCCTGGTCCTCAATGATTTCATTTACTTACCCTATTCAAAAGCCTGGGGGGGAAATAATGCTTTAGGCAGTTCACCTTTTGTTGTTCTGTTGTCTAATTTTTATCACAAGTGGGTAAGGAAATGGAAAAGGGAGTCATCAGGGTTGTGCTCAAAGGGAGTGCCTTTCACTCCAACAAGAAACTCCTTTGTTTCCATCCCCTCCCAGAAAGTGAATCTGTGATTATAAATCTTTAGGTGGCATGTGACTCACGATGAATCTTAAATCCCTCCCTAGTAGTGGAGGATGTGGGTTAGGGATTCAAAATAAAAATGTAGCTCCAGCAGCACTTAAGAAACTACAGATGGGGGAAGGAATTAAGAGGCCAGAGAGAATATGGTTACAATAATGAAAAGAGAGGGCAATTCCTGAATGATGTACAGCTCTGAAACATTTTCCAATTTTTGGACCTCACAGGATGAGCTGTGCGGTTAATTCCGTGAGGATGTATGTGCATGTGACCATATTGCTTTCTGCAGTAGAAGCACTGCAGTTGTGAATTAAGACAAATAAAGGGAAGCTGGGAAGCAAATGGCTTTCTCAAGGTGAAATCCTAGCAACAGAAAAACCTTCAGTAGGTGCTGAGTTCTCTTGTAAAATTCAGTGCAGACAGAAAAAGATGTATGTTAATTACTAGGTTGATCTGTTCACTTGATGAGTGACACTTCCTGCTGAAGATTGCAATTGGCTTTTAATTATTTGGAAGACTGGTTTTCCATTGTGGCTCACAGCAGTTATTCATCTCCTTTCCTCTCTGAAGATATGGAGCAGTTTTACGCAAGCAGGAACTTTTTATGGTGAAATGGCCATTAATTATTGCGGAGTCTTTTCCAACCTCACTGTTTCACTTTCCCAAGGAATCATAATTTAACCACAAATATATCCTTTATGTTAAGGCTAATACTATGCTACAGAATGTTCTGCATTAAGAACCTTTGTTTATCAATGCAAAAGCAAATTCAAACTATGGTGATGTGTATATATCTTAGATTTGACCCCATGCTTTGTATTACAGAAGTTAATTCCCCAGAAAATGCAGTTAAAGAGAATCTTCCTGTATGCAAGGAGCTGGACAAGCATTTAGTAATGTCCATTGAAAATTTTGAAAAATCAGTTCATTAGGAAGTTGTTTTAAGAGCTAACCTAAAAATACATACTGCAAACAGTCATAAAGTTGAACTCTCCAGTTCTTATCATGACTTGAAAGTTTGCATTAACTATTATATTTATGCTAAGACATGTTAATTATGGGGAACTGTCTGTGGCAACTAATTCAGCCTTTTGATGCCTGAGAACAAAAGCATTTCTGGAAAGGAAATGCAGTCTAGGGACTGCAATACAGGGCAAGAAGTCAAACTGGAGCTCTGTTCCCCACGCTGCATTCAGCATGATGTTCAATTTGGGCCATTTCAGGCAGAGATGATGCAAAGATGGCTGAAATCAATAAGGCTCGTTCCATTAACCTCTACAGGCTTTGGATCAGATCCAGACACCCTCACCTCAGTGTGTGTGTGTCTGTGTGTGTGTGAGTGCTTGCAATGGAGCATGGTGTAGCAATTTCTCAAAGATCTCTGAGAAGGAGTAAAAAGGCCGCAAAGTCCCTCTAATTAAAGGCAAGATGTATTAGGATGAACTTATGGTACCTGTTACTTAGGTGATCCCCTACCTGACTCCTCAGTCTCCAGCAGAAACACACACCTACTGTTATATACCTTCCTCTCTTCTTTAAGTTTTTCCTTTGTTTTGTTCCTCAGTTTAAGGCAATGCTCAAGTTCAATGCTTTCTCCCCAGCATCTTTTGATGGGAATTTCGTGTTATCATCAGCTGTAAACCCCTTCCCTTTTAGCAGATATGCTAAAAGAACAAGTCTCTCGTTTAGGTTGTAAGGACCTGGCAGCCAAGCCTGTTGCCCTGCTCAGTCAGGCAGCATGTCAAACACATTGCTGGCTCTTGATAAACAATAAATGCTAAAGCAGTCGTGGCTTCCTAGCAGCTCTTTGTGCTGATTCCCATTGCTGAAGTCACCCTGTTTCCTGGCCTTACCATGGCACATCCCAGTCCTGCCCTTAGACCAGTGAATTTCCAGATGCCCCAGGTGGAATACTCTTCCAGTCTATGGGCTAAATTTTTGTCAGGAACATTCGTGTTTATGTTCAGGATTCCAGTAGCTAAAATATGCAGGGACCATCCAGGGCACAGATTTTAAGCCTAGCTTTAAAGCAAGAACCAGAACCACAGCTACATCATCCATTTCTGCCAGTCCAGCAAGGACAGCATGGAGCTGAAAGGACACCGTAAAGGAAGCAGGGGAGTCTATCCAGATGCTGAGAGTGTACACCTTGATGCTGATTGTGATCTGTTTTTCTCCTTGCAGAAACTGTACAGAAAAGAAATCAAGCCACCCTTCAAGCCCGCAGTGGGGCGGCCAGAAGACACCTTTCATTTTGATCCAGAGTTCACATCTCGGACCCCCACAGGTTAGGACAGTGGCACATGGGTAATATATCTTTTCAGTCAGTAAATTCTGTCATCCTTTGCCCTCCCTGTTCCAGCACAATCTAAAAGTCTGATCACCTGTGGCATTACAGGGTTTGGCCACGTCCAGCAGGAAACAAGGACTGGTTTTGCTTTTCCAGCAAAAGACGCTCATAAGCATTTCACCGGCTTCACATTGCCTCATCTTCAGGAAAAACAGATTTCATATTTTTAAAAGGAAAAATAAGTATTTTACTATTTTGTTACTCATCTTTGCTTATACTAGCTGAATTTAACTATTTTAAATTGCCTTGGCTTCAAAGAACTTTGTATCTCTGCAAGTTAGTATTTAATTATATATTGCATAGATGTTTTATTTAATTATGACTTCCCATGACTGTGGACTGTTGAAAGTTAATGTGTGGTTAAAAGCAATGAAAAATCATCAAATTCTCAGGTCAGCAGTGTTATGCCAACAGGAAATTTGGCCCATAATATTTAGAAAATGCTTGCAGAGAGAATGTTGTTCCTGTAACTTACATTTCCTCACAGAAATACCATTATATATATGAAGGTGACTGTTGCACAAAACTCGATCTTTCCACTCTTTTAAGTGGAAAGCAAGAATATCAATAATGTCCC
>PYHW01010320.1:525724-541774 GCA_013186435.1 Turdus rufiventris
AAGTTAGCCTGGTCTTGAGGGATGTGTGCTCTGGTGCTGCCATGGGAAGCTTCACTGATGCGCAGAGAAGCATTATGAGTTTGGATTGCTTTGGAAGTTCACACTTTATTGCTTGAACTGATGCCTAGGGCTATGTTTTACACTCTGCTTGTTACTACTTTTGCCCAATTAAATTTGTTATTTAGTGCAAGACACTGACTGGGAAGTTTTGCTTTGGGGTGGTGGCTGGGCTGGGGAGATGGCCTGCCTCAATTCTGCTTTGGGCTACCATGGATAGTGACCTGAGAACCAAACATTTCAAAATAGGTGTAATTGGAAGGATGAATCCATTTATACTTTCAGATGATGGAAAACCCCTTGCAGACTGGTAGATTATTTTGCAGCTCCTGAATGTCGACTGGTTGGGTCAAACAAATTGGGGAGAGTGTCACAAAATGGCTCACATTGCCAATGGAATAGAGCAACAACGTTTTTTTTATTTTGTCGATTTTCTGTCAGGACACAGACCCCAAACAAACCAACCCCATTACTGAGAACATCCTCAGACAGAAAGCATTGTAATAATTCCTGCTTCATGATCATGCAGTTGTGTTTTAATGAAGCTGTCAGTCACTACCAAGGAGGGGATACAAAAACATATACTAATTTTATACTGTCTTTATGAAGGAGTTCTCCTGTCTGAAAGAAGGTTTATGTCAAAGTTTTGGACCCAGTAAATCTTGTCAGTCCAAGGATTTGCTGTACCTCAGAAAACTTCCTTTACCCTGGAGGTTGAAACCACATTGTGTGGATTCTTAACTTCAGATCTAAGGGTTCCAAAGATGTGGTTTCTGACACTGACAGTGCATTTCTGTGGGTATAGTTTCACATGACTTTTTCTCTGAGATTTGTCCAAGTTGGAGTTGCTTTTTCTGGCCATTTGCTTCCTAAATTCACCACTGTGGGCCCACATCTCATTTGTGGTGACTCAGCTCCTCACAGGGAGCTGGAGGGTGAAGCAGTCTAGGTTAGAAATGGTGATTTGAACAAGGATCAAACTGAGATCATTCTTGTGACCTAACTTAGATTTCAGTCCATAAATGTTTGTACTCTTGTAATTGATGGGACAGCAGGCTGTAACTGGCTTTACTTCTGTGAAAAAAGTATGTAAAATTTCACCTGAAGTATCTAAGTATCCTCCTTTGCAAATAAGATGTTTGCTAACCCCAGTGAAACACGATGAAGGAAATAACTTCAGAGTTACAAAGCATTTGAAAACCCTTAAACTTAGATGCTCTAGTGGAACAAAGCATTATTACTTTTCACAGGAAGAAAGATAACCATTATACAAGATTGGTGCTTGTAAGTGGATCTAATTCAGATAGATGAAATTATTCTGATTTATAAGGCCTGGAAAAATGATTTAGGCTTCTGAGCTATCAGTTAATTAACATCATTTATGCATAAATTCGCATTTAGCAAAAAATGTTTTAATGGGCAAATCAGTTGTTGGTGATGAATATTTAATAGTGAACACCAAATCATCAATAGTTCTGCAGTATTTGCTGAAGCCATTGGCAGTGAATTATGAAGGAACAATTATTTTTAAACAGAGTTGACCTACCACTTTAGTTTTAGAGCTGGATCACAGCTTTTCTGAGATTCAGAAGTGTTCAAATGTGAATTATTGTCATTCCTTTTTTTAAAACAAACATTCTTTCCTCTTAATTAATCCCTCGTGTAAAAATCACTGTTACAGCTATGCCATGGTAGGAAGTATCCAGTGATGCAAGAGGTCATGTGTGATTCATACATCATATTTGCAAGGAGAGTGCCCATCAAAAACACAGAGATAAACAAAAAGCCCACGTCATTTTAGC
The DNA here is from genome assembly GCA_013186435.1 of Turdus rufiventris. NCBI lineage: Eukaryota > Metazoa > Chordata > Aves > Passeriformes > Turdidae > Turdus > Turdus rufiventris. The sequence continues at coordinate 527,584 of PYHW01010320.1, forward strand.
AAAAGACCGTCTTCTCCATCTGAACTCTACTTGCTGTGCAATAAGAACACGCTGACTCCTGACTCCTGTCAAAGCTAAGGCAGCTTTGTGATGAGAAATAGAATTGGTTGCAGTCTCGGTTTTGTTTATTCCCAAGCAGATATAAATTGGTTTTATCAAATTCTGACTTCAGTTCCTCTATTCATTTGACCAGTAGATCTATACAGGGCGTGTGCATGCTAAGTACACATTCTTATATATTTTCAGGGCCTCAGGCAGGTGAATCAGATATAAAGCTCAATGGGGATGTATTTTCTTTAGATAACTGGGTATTTACACACTTTACTACAAGGAAATAGCTTTCTGAAGAAAGTTTATCTCTGTAACTTTGTCAGTAAATCATATGGTGCATTGGAGGAAATGTGAAAGGAAAAGGAGGAAAAAACCCACAATTCCCCCAGAAAACCAAATAAAAGGTTAGCAAATTTTACTAATGTAGGTTTTATAATACCCAGCAAGTTGCCAAGGTATGGTTTACAAAGTGGTTCTTCTATACACTGGGAAGAAAGATCTCTTTAATGCTTTTCAGAATTTTAGGTGAAGCACAGTTCTACTTGCTTTGTCATGCTGCTTCGCTCACTGAGCAGTGGTGCAGGTACAAAGAACTGCTCTCTGCTCATTTCCTTCCAAAGGTAGAATAATTCAGGATTTCTTGAACTTTAGCCACTCCTTCCCTCCTTTTGCCATGCCAGGGGAAGGAATGGAGAGAAAATCTCCATGAAGTTTAGTTAAAACAATCCTAGTAGTTTTCTCCACCTGAGGGCAAGGTCTTCTTTGGGGTAGGTCCCAGCTCCTAAAGCTGCTCCAGAATATTCCTATAATGCCACAAACCACCCCTTCTGGAGTATGCTGTGCTTTTATGTTGTTTTCACGAATTCTCTGTGTTCTCCTGACCCACACAATGTGCCACTTCAGTCTTGGTAATTTCTGCAAAGGACAGATATAGCAGACTGCAGCTTTCTTGCACTCCCTGGAGAGCCTCTGCTAAGCCCTGCAGGGTGCCCTGCCCTGAGGCTCCTGTCTCTCACCGAGCCCCTCTGCCCTGTGCCTTCTCTCTCTCTGTGCACTCTTGACACAGTCAGTACTTCGCCTAAGAATGAACGTGCCCTGTGGAAAAATCCCTGTATCCTAGAGGAGACACCTTTGCAAACAATACCCCTGCATTGTTCAAACCCAGAGGAAAGGAGTGAAGAAGGCACACCAAAGCCTCGATTTGGAGATGATTTATATTCCCCTGGGTCTGCCAGTTTATCACATCTGCTATTGACTGGCAGGAGTGACTTTGTCTGTTGTGGTGCTGTGCTGCTCCTTTCTGTTCTTTTGTGCAGCTCATGTGAGCTCATTTTCTTCCTTTTCCTACAGATTCCCCAGGTGTTCCTCCAAGTGCCAATGCTCATCACCTTTTCAGAGGGTTCAGCTTTGTTGCCTCTAACTTGGTGCAGGAGCCTGCACAGCAAGATGTGCACAAAATCACTGTTCACCCAATTGTGCAGGTACTGAAGCTGGTTGCATTTCACATCTGATGTGCAGATATGTATGTGCACAGTGCATTTAAACCACCTAATGTTCTCACTGGTATTTCCCAGCTGCCTCGTGGAGGAATGAGGTGTTTTACATGCAACATGTAGGTGTTGGAAAATGAGCATTTTTTCATGAAGGCTTTTATGTAGAAAATATTCCTCACCATCTTTGTAAAAGGATTGGGAACTGCACTTTGTCACTACTAAAATGAAAAGTGCTTCTCAATACCTGAAACAGGATTCTTAAGTTGTGCATGCAGGGCAGGTAATGAAATGTTATTTTTTCACTGAATGCAATTTATTCCTAACAGTTTTGCCTTGGATTGTATGATCCAGTCTGTGCTGGCAAAGGGTTAAGAGGCCACCATATTCCTGTTGCTATTGCACAAGAACCTGGGTGTAGTCACCTCAACCAGGGTGCTTGATGGGGAAACGCGCCAGACACTTGATTCTTTGCTGCCATTCCCCTAAAAAAAAAAAATCTATCCAGTTGTGCTTTAAACCAGAAATAAATTTCTACAAAAGGTTCAGTGCATCAGAGGAGAAGAGAACAGGGAGAAGGAACTGGGCTGCTTAAAGATGCAGCCAAATTTCTCACTAGCAAAAAGCTCCCTCTCCTACACACAGCCACAGGCATATGTGCCTCAAGGGGGGAGACCCTGCCTGTGGTTTTCACCTCTGTTTTAATTATTTACAGTGGAATGTGTCATACTCTTAAAGATGCTCTTATGCCACAGTAAGTGACATGTTACCCAAGCAATTACATCCCAGAAATGTTACATATACATATTCCTGCAATTTACTTTGTGAAAACGTATTGAATATTGACATACGCACATCTTAAAATTTAGCAGGTTCTGTTTGGACTTTGCTAGCAAGGCTGCATTTTTAGACAGAGAATTCTGGAGGATTTTTAGAGGTGCTGGTCGTTTCTTGAGTTATGGAATGGAATTTGCAGCAAAGCCTCAGATCTGGGGTTTACTATTGAACCAGTCTACCTGCCCAAACATTTCCCAGGAGCATACGAATTAATTGTTTAAAATAGTAGCTTCTCTCTTACACAGAAATGGCAGATAAACATATTCTAGACAAGACCTCCAGTGATCTGGAGGCATTCCCCATGTATAGGGTATCTCTCTTGAACACTGTGAAGCTATCAGTATTGTATATCTTATCTGCCCCTCAGTAATTAGAAACCAGTTTATATTGTCGAGATATGTGGGTTTGTCAGGAGATTTTGGGACCACATTTTCCTATGAATTTCTAATATATGGTGATTTTCTGCATTCCAAAAACGGTTTAGAAAAATCACAGCTGTTTTGCCACTGCTTCTGCATGGACAATTCCATGTCACAGACTGGAAAAAGGTAGAAAGGGAGGAGATGTGCTTACTTGTTTAAGTAAGGAGCTTCAGAATTTTGTATCTGGACTTAGAAAAGCTGCTTAGGACAAGAGAGCTCTGTGAAAGAGAGGAAATCAAGCACCTCAAGAGGAGGCAAGTCCTTGCTTTTACATACCTGCGTCCTGATTACCTTGTTTCTTTTGTCTTCCCCTGCAGCAGTTACATGGCAACAACATTCACTTTACTGATGGATACGAGATCAAGGAGGACATAGGAATTGGCTCCTATTCAGTGTGCAAGAGATGTGTTCATAAAGCTACAGAAACGGAGTTTGCAGTGAAGGTAAGAAAGCCTCTGGTAAATGCCAGAAATGCAGCTGAGACTGCTCTGCCAGCCAGGGCAGCAGTGGGGTCACTGGATGTTTTGTTGGCTTATTTCTTGTTGCTGGGTGTTGCTTGGGATTTCTCTGTTTTGTAAAATGTTAGGTTTTATGATAAACTTTCATATTTTTCACACTGCAATCCCCTCATGTAGAATTACTCAGTGGAAAAAAATCTTTGCTGTCTTACATGGAAATCCTGTTAATCAACCATGCTCTTTGCAAATTGAATAATATTTTTGGTATAACCTACACTGAATCATCTTTTTTTTTTAAATTACATATAAAATTATTGCAAAGTTGAAACATAATTTATTCTTCTTTCTCAAGTTGTTTAGGTTTGGCTTTCTTCTCATTAGACAGATGTTTCAGTGAAAACCATAATCTCATTGAAAAAAATCAGATTTCCTTTTGTCTACTTCACATTCAAAACCAATGCTATCAAAATGAGCAAAAGTCAATCTTCAGCAGAGATTTAAAATGAGCTACTTTGGCAGGTCGTGCTCAGGGAATTGTCATCATCTCTCTTCAGTGCTATTGAATAAACAGCGTGCAGCCATTTCAGAGGGCAGTGCAGATCAGTGGCTGTGAGATAACAGCTCAGAGGAAGAGCTTCAAATGTGCATTTGTCTTTAAGGAAAAGTTTAGCAGTGAAAACACTCCTATGTTAGAAAAGTATTTCATGGTTTTGTTCTTGTACCAAAAAGGGACAAGATTAGATTATAACATGGAATTTGAAAAGACAGGGGAAGTTATGTCAGATCCTTTCACTCTGCAGCATCTCATGGGAACAGACTGCAGTACACAGAGAAGTGTATTTACCAAACTCCCGGTACATGAGGTGGTCTAGCCAACTTCTCCTCTACTTCTGCTGTTTTAAAATTTTAGAAAATAGATATAAATTCTTGGAATAAATGAGATTGTGTCTTTGCAGTTAAATGAGATTATGAGAGCTTAAGGAATTGATCCATACTGCAGTTCACGAGATAAATGACCTCCAAATAGTCAATAGAATAATATTAAACATTTTATTCAGTCTTATTTTCCACTATTAGACTGATGGCAATGCAGTATCCGTGAAAATCCATGAAACTTTTCATTTATCCTCATGATGGCCACAAAAATCTGGAAACCACTATTAACCTACAATCTGTTGATGTCACTATTCAAACAATGGTTGATTTTTCTAGGCTACACCATAAATAGGAACATGGACTTACCAGCAGATCTGTGGGCTTGCATATGAATGTGCTACTATTTTCATTTCTAACGGATTTTAAAAATTAGATGTTTTCAGTGCCCAGGTCATTTGTCAACAGATGACATTATCTACAGTAGGTGGGGGTTCTGTATAATTTAAATATATCCACGATGAACAAAATGTATACTAAATATAAGTCATGCCTTTAATATTTCATTTACATCAAGTATTATGGACAGATTTATTGTGTAATACAGCCAGTGTGAAAGCAAAATAGAAAATCCTCATCCCTTGAAGATGTCCAAGTGCCCAAATATGACAGGGTTCAGCATGCTCAGCAGGCTGGGTGTTTGGGGTACCTCAGAGGATCCAGAACAAAGCCAAGGCGTGGAGACAATCAAAGCTCCAGAAGAGTTCAGCACTGTGATTGCTAGGTTTATGCTCTTTCCAATTTTTTAAATATTTCCTCTCTTTGCTCCTTTCTTTCTCCACTTGTCACAACTCTTCACGTAAATATGTCTTGATTTGGACTACCAGTGTAGGCAACACATGCAGCATCTCAGTTCCTGACACAGTGTGAGCCAAATATGTAGCACAGATTTGGGGTTGGAGACAGTTGGTGGGTTTCTGTTTGTTCTGTCTTTCCAGCACATTTAGTGCTGCCTCTTTGGTTATTACTCCTACCAATATATTAATTCTACTTCTCTTTCAATTTTATTGTGATTTCATAATAAGATTATATCATTTTGTTGTCAGAGTAGGTCGCTTTCAAAAAAATTGCACAATGCCACCCATTTCAAGTAATTAGATAGCACAGGAGTTGCAACTGATATTATCATAATTATATATCAGTCCCTTTTGACATGCATCCTTTAACTCTCTCCATAAAAATCACTGTAATTAGGCTCTTTTCTTTTCTGTTAGTGAATATAATTTTCTCAGTGTTCTGTAGCACATAACATTCTCAGGAGAAAGTGTCTGCAGTGATAGTTTGTGTGATAGACAGCAGTCCCATTTGCCTTGCACCACCTCATTAAAAGCTCCCCCTTTCAGAGGAACTGCCAACACCTCAGAGAACACCATCCTGTCTCCCTCAGGGGAGGCTGGTGATAGGGAAGGAGTTAAGGAAATTGCGTGGTGGCATCACTGTGGGAAGACACACACCATGTTGCTGTGTAAATTAATTTTGCTGTGTAAATAAATAATCCTTCCATGGAGCCTGCCACTCACCTTGTTTACTATTGTTGTGTGGTGTCTTGCTGAGACAGGAGATTACCTGGCCAGAGTACCTTGAGTCAGAGCTACAGCCAGAAAAGCAAAACCTTTCCTAGCCCAGACGCAGAATATATTCATTAAAATGCAAAACACTTTGTCCCTTTTCCTTTTGCTGGCCATCTGCTACTAATTGGTTGGGGGGCGGGGGGTGGTGGGCATCTTGTAGAGGCAATTAGGTGCCTAGCAGTGCAAAAAAGTTCTTTGCTGGTGTTGTAAAAGCATTTGAACAGATCTGGAATTTCACTCATTTTCAGAGCTCATTGATATTAGGCACGTTGCTCACTGAGGAGCTTTGGGAATTTTCCCCAGACACCTCTCTGCACCTGTAGGCAGCTGTACTGCCTCTGTAAATCCAATCATGGAGCCTGCTGAAGAAGAGAATTTTCTTGCAACCTATTCCCTCTTCTTCCATGTCATCTGTAAAAATGAAATGCTAATAATAAACTCTAAAGCTATTTTAGACATGCCCTCAGGCTCCTAAGTGCAATATTTCAGAATTCAGACACATCTCTACTTCTGAGAGCATTTCACTACCCTGCAAGAGAAAACCCTGTAGACAGTCAGATTTCCTGCAAATTGAGTCTACCCTGAAATTAGTAACCACCTGTCTAGGTCAGTGCAGATGTTGGTTTAGCAAATCCACGTGTCATATTCTACTTGCACGTACATACTCGGAGGAGCTTTTAAAATTTTACTTTTAACTGTCTTTCCATCTCATTCCCAAGTTAAAAAAGAAAAAAACCCCAAAAAACTCTGAAATACAAGTAAGGATTTCTTCATTCTTCTGAATCGCAGACTATTCTGAGGTAGATGCTTCATAATACTCTGGTAGAAAGAAGAGAGAGATGGGGAAAATGTGCTCCTCTGATGGACCTCTACTGGGTTTCAGATCCTTCTGCTATAATATTGTTCACCTTGACTATAGCAGGCCTAATGATTTTTAATTGCAAAGAGAACTGGCATTGTCAGTCATAGTTACAAACTTCACATGGGTGTAAATGTAATGGTGAGGTCAGAAGCAAAGGAACATCAGAGCAAAGTATTAAGTCACATTGGTATCTATAGAAAATAAGTTAATTAACTAAAAGAATGATGCTAGAGGAGATGGTAGGGATTTCTGTGGGTGGAAGAAAGCTTGCAAAGGAGGCCTAAACACATTAAGAGCTCTTGTTTGGAGTTTACAGTTCTTGGTGAATCAGATTTTTCAAAACCTTCCAGAGATGTGATGCAATTAGCATACTCCAAATGTTTTTCTTTTCTTAAAACTATTGCACAGCTTTCAAAACTTGGAGCGCTAGTGAAGCTTTCAAGCTGGATTTTTGGATGTGCTTCTTACTGATGCCAGATTAAGTAAGTTAGAAAAGGACTTGATTTCATCTCCCTGTTTCTAAAGGTTTATCTATTCAGATTGACTCCTGANCCAGTTGGTTAAATCTTGTGGATTTTTAGTCCCTTTATGCTGTTAGAGGCAAGGCAAAAAACTAGATTGTATATCCTAAACACAGGATATATATTTTCCCCTCCTTTGAAGGGGAAAAATACAGTAGAAATAGTCCCAATTGACAAGTCCAATTTTGCAGATGCCAATATTACAGTGGAATTTGGATCTTGAAACACATGTGAATCCCATGACTTTTTTCCTATCTGTGTAATGTACTAACCAACTGTTTGGCTCCAGATGTTCCACAGTTGTGAGCAAAACCAAAGTTTGCAGTCTGTGTCCTCCACAGGGATGCAAGTTAGCTTATGCTAGAGTCCAAGAGAATCTTAGAGCTCATGTATAATTCTGGCAACTGCAAAGCACTGGAAGTACATCTATCTAGCATGTTGTGGTGTGTGCAGAGTGGAGAGAAGGTGCATTTTAATTAGCTACAAAAATTCGATACCAGCAGAGATGTCAGCATGCTATCAATAAACAGAAATCAGTAACTCATGAGAGCTAGTGTTAGCAGGCCTGTGGAATCAAACTGGTTGTGTCTGTCTATTTATTTGCTAATAACAGTGAGTGACGTAGTCAGCAAAACCCATTTAAATTCCAGAGTTTTTTCATCATTTCCTTAAACTTCATTTTCCTGTCCCATTGATGTTCGTGGTTTTAGTTTGGTTGTTTCTAGGTGGTTGGTGTAATAGACAAAATTGCGCACTAATCTGAAGGCAGGAGGTTGCACAGTAGTATTTAGTGGTTCTATATTTTCTCCTTAGCCTGTATTGTGGTTAGGTCAGGAGTTTAGGATATCTTACTTAGTGAAATACGAAAAAAAAAAAGAAAAAAGAAAAAAAATCAGTCCAAGCATCATTAAATCTCCTTGAAAGTTAAAGTGTAGATCTAGAGAGATTTGCTTAATATTGTCTCTCCTGAACCATAGCAAGTCACAGAAGTGAAACAGACAGTGGAAAGTTCAGGGAAGGCTTTGTATCTATTTTTGTCTGTTTGGAAGGTACTAAGTGTCTGGTGGAAAATGGATAAATATATCAGTATTTAAATAGGAAGGTCAATGGAAAGTTTGCTGGATGACCTCAGATTTCTTGGCCTGAGTCTGCCAGCCTGTCAAACCAGCAGATACTCATCCACTGCTTGTCCAACCTTTCACCCCTCTGCCTGCGCCAGAACATGGTACAGAGGTCAGGCCCCAGGGTACGTGCACCAATCTCCAGGTCAGAGACACTGGTAATGCATCCCTTTTAAACGTAGCTTTCAAATCTAGCAGAAGTTACCTGCTGCTGGAGCAGAGCACTATCAGGACTCTGCCAGAGAGGGGATGGGCTCAATGGGCACGGATCAGATGCTGAGGTCCTGTCTCAGTTCTTGTTCAGTCCCTAGTAATGCAAACCCCCCTTGACTCTGCTGGGTGGCTGTCACAGTCAGGTTTGTATGGGTAGGAGTGGGCCTCTATCACATCTCACACTTGGGGGAAAAAATGGCATCAGGAAGAATATAAAGTCATGTAAAAGGACCTCATTATAAAGCCTGTTAGCCAAGTGAAGGGAAATAAGAGTGCCAGCTGTGCTTCCAGAAGCCTCTAACTGTCCTTGCTCTTCCCCAAGATGACTTATCAAATTATCTCTGAAGAGCATATCTTTTGCCTCTGCAAGATCATATTAATGATTCTGAAAGATACTTTCCAATATTTTACTGAGAAAGTGTCTCTGACTGCAGTCTTGGTGAAATTTTTCATTCCTATATGCATTCCTTCACTGAATATGTAATGCAGCTATTCAGTGTTCTCAAATAATTCACAGGATGGAAATACAAATATTTGAATACCAGCATCAGACATACATTTCATAAATATGTTACTAGTGGAGTTACAGTTTTATTAATAAAATTCATATGCAGACCTAAAGATTTCTATCTTACTAACGTGCTTGCATATAAATGAGTTTTTCTTGCAGTACCCAAGTAGAAATACTAAATCCTGTGAGATCATGTGCTCTTGTGATATCCAGGGTTTAAGATAGAATATAAGTAACTTAGAGAAAAATCTATAGTAGAAAAGACACAAGAATTGCAAGGCAGCTCTATCAAGAGAGCTACAAATACGTGTGATGTAAGACAGACAAGAGCTTGGTGGGATGCAATCAAAATCTATAAATATCTCTAAGGTGATATAAATGATGGATGACAACCATTTGGCTGCTAAAGACAGCAAGGGAAGACAAAATGTCTTGAAGCTAAAAAAGGGAATTTAACAAGGAGAAAAGTCTGATTGTGAGTGCAGTTGGTAAAGCAAACTCCTCAAGGAAATGACCGAGATGTCTTCCCCTGCACGTGCCAGGACATTGGATTTGTCATATTAGTGGAAATGTAGCCTTACAAAATGCAGGGTCAGGGGACAAGACCCCCTCTGACATTGATAAACTACAGAAAACACTTAGCAGGTTTTCCCATGGAATTTGGTTTGTAAAGCTGGGCATCAGGAAATAATGTGGCCCAGACACTGAAGTAAAAGATGATTTTGTGTGTCTGAAGCACACTCAAGTTTTTTGGCAGTGGGACACCACATTTGGTAGCCTATAGGGTGCCATTTAGGAGATACAGGCTTTAGAGCAGATTTAAGCACAAATCTTTGTCCTTTGAATTGGCATAGGGAGGGCTGCTTTCTAGAGTGCTCTGCAAAGCATCCAGCATTAATAGCCCTGATAAGGGCTAGTTACCATACTAAGAATGATTGCAAACAGCATGGAGGGTGTCCTCTAGATGTGATGGAAAGATAAAATGATTCACAGTAAAATGGATGAAGCAGCAAAGGGTGATAGACTATTGCTGTCTATGACCATCTTAGGTCTGACCTGTGAGAGTATTTTTGAAGGCTTTCTTGGTTTTCCCATTTCAAAAACTTAATCAAACGGCCTGACTTCCACCCTGGACCAGGGTCATTCTGTACACTCACCATAACAGGAAGCAACATAGCATATTTTATATGGTCTCCTCATTTTTTAAGATTTGAGTTTTCCAGAACACCTGCAAAACTTCAATGGGTCTCACTTTTCTACTGTTTTGAGTGTGTTCAGATAGGAGTTGGACTCAAAGATCCTGATGGATCCCTTCCAACACAGCATATTCTGTGATTCTATGCTTTCTACCAGACAGTCTTTCCACAGAAATAAGTCAGTTTTCCAAGGAGACACTGCTTGAATAGGCAGAGCTCAGCAGCTACAGCTTCAGAAAGATTAGGTCAGTACAGAGTGCTGGGCTCTGCTGGTGGGAGAAGGCAGGGCAGAGAGGCAGGAGTAGCATTTCCACAAGTAGCCAGCCTGCTTCTAGCAGAAAGAGCCATTGCTGACTTTTGGGGCAAATGGGGTCAAAGCATTGCTTAAATTCTTAACGAAATAATCAGGTAGAAATACAGAAATGTGTGCAGGCCACCTCTTAATCTCAGCTGCAAAGCAAATCTTAATGTGTAGTGGTTGTACATGTCTGGTTTAAGGATTCCTGCAGCCTCCTTCCCATTTCGTCACCAAGCTCTTTCTCTTTCCTTGGCATGGCTGAACCTCTGAAGAATGTGAGAATATGGTATTTCTCTCTGCTAACTAGATCTTTTCTGAGACCAGCATCAAGCAGCAGTTTTTCTACAGCTTAATAATATCATGTTTCTCTTCACTAACTTGCTTGCCAAATACCTTAAATATTTTGGACAGAATTTGGTCCTTTGTGCCTGTTTCTCTTTTGGGGCTATTCAAACTATGTTTCTTGCATTTGTCTTCCATACTGATGTAATAATTTTTCCCCTTTGTAAGTTCTGAATATGATACACTGGTTTCCATCCCTGAAGTTTTCTGTAGAAGGTGAGAGCAGCATTGCAGTTATTTTTCAGACTGAAAACTCATCAGTCTGATCCAAGGATGTGTGCAGAGCAGAGCAGACTGAAACACAGTGCAGAGCCTTTCCCACCAAACTATTCCGCTTCCAAAACTGAAGACTTCTCCCTGAAACGAGCTTTTCTGTTTTAAATTTGTTAATGTCTTTGCTCTGCTTAGAAAATGTGTGTTACCATATATAAGTGCTAATTAACAAGAGCAGTTAATTAACAGTTCCAGCTGACAGCTTAGGAGTGCTAAGTCAGCAAACAGTGTCAGCAAGTGGGCGTGCTCTGTGTGCAGAAATGTTTAATGTCTCACCTGCACAGCTTGATCAGATGGGCAGTCCTTATTTCAGAAAAGTGTTGCTAATTAGGCCTGTTTCTTCTAATAGTCATTTTTCACTATTTTCCTGAAAGATTTAAGCATGGATGGAGGGAATGAATTTCTGAAGCTAATCAAAACTAATAGAAAAGCAAATAGTCCCTCCGAAACTATTAGGCTTGGAAAAGTTCTCCTTGGAGACCTCTTAAATGTAAAATTATACCATGTTCTTTTAAATAATATTAGCCTTTCTGCAGTGATTTTCATCCAGCTTGAGTTATTTGACATCAAAAAAGGAACCAAATTAAAACAGATGCTTGGCATGAATAGAGCTTATTTTTAGAAGGAAATATTACTGAAATGGAAACCTGTACATTTTCCAGCAGCACAGAACTGCAGAACCCTCTCTCTGTGACACTTTCACTGGAATTAATATTGTAGATGAAACTGTCAGGTTAAAATCTCTATGTGCTGTCACACCTCCTTTTTTCAGAAAAGAAGCAAATCCCACCTATAGTCATTTCCACTAGTGGTGCCCTGAATTTTCAAATACATCACAATGTAGATATAATGTGCAAAGGGACACAAAAAATTAATTCTTCCTTTACTCATCCCTGCCTTCCCAGAAAAGGAAAGGATTTTTACAGAGATTATCTCATCGCACTATGTAATGAATTTGTTCTTAAAGGAGATTAACCCATGCTTACTCTCCAAACAGACTATAGAAAACAGTGCACATAACATAAAGTAAAGCCACTTTAAAAAGCATATAAAACTCTCTTCCTTCTCCATGCTTTTTTCACAAAGCCATTCAAAGTTCCCTAGTGCTGGTCAAAAGGAGCTTTACATCATCTCACTGCCTAAATACACTGGCAACCTCAGGTGTGGCTGTGCAAGGTATGACAATGCCCAGGTGTCTGCCCTACCTTCTGCTGGACTTTGTGTTGCTCAGCTGGAGCAGCAGATTGGGACTGTACCAGCAGCTCAGCTGCCCCAGTTCACACTCTGGCATCTCCGTTCCAGCTGCCAGGAAAGGTCACTTGGGGCAGTTAAGACAAGGCAGAGGCTGATCCCATTGGAGGCTGGTGGCAAAAAGCCTTATGCCTTTGCAGTATGATCCACCAAAACTCCTAATTCAAAGCTCCTCAACCATTTTTTTCTCTATTCCTGTGCTGCAGGGTGTACCTTCAATGTTTCCCCACGTTTGTGGGTTTTGTTGTGGAACGAATCTATAAAATAGAACAGAGAAGTTTTGCTGCAGTCCGTGGTCATGGTACACACCACATGGTGTTAGGGGTTAAACCTCTGTGACAGCATTGGGTGCATGCAGCTTCCCCAGGAAGGGAGGTGGCTACCACCACCCATTTCACTTGACGTGATCAGACAGCTTTTGAGCCCTGTTCCACTTAAAGAGAAAAATCAAGTCAGAGCCAACCAAACGTTTTAATACAGTCTTTTTATGTCATTAAAGATGCACAATGTCCTTTCTCCCCAGCACAGAAAGACCCAACAGAGCGGTTTCCTTGCTGCTAGCTCAAGCATAGCCTGTCCAGAGCCCCATCCTTTTTCCTCAGGCTCATGTCACTGCTCTTCCCATCAGTGCATCTCATGTTTCTTTTCTGTTCTTTTTCTCACTCTCTTGCTTCTCTCTCACCTTTTCTTTTAGGCTGTTCATTTTCCAGGCAGCAATGGCAGTTAAACTGTCTCCTCCCACCTCTTGCCTTTTTCCAATCTCACAACTGTAGTGATGGAGAACTCCATGTGACAAACACAGCCATTCTCCATTCTTCTCGTGCAAAGTCATTCAGCTTAATTCCAGTGCTGGAAATGGAGCTGGAAAAGGCAATTTGTATTAACAGGCTGGTTCACTGAAAGTGGATTAGGCAGTGCTCACACGAACCGTTTCTTTGGCAGGGCTGTAAAGGCTGTAAGTCCCAGCTGGTGGGTGGTATCAAACAGCTGAAGGCTCCAACATCTGCTAATGGCATAACTAGGTCCAGAAGAAGAGATTTATCTACACAGTTGGAAGCATGCAAATACCTTCACAAAAAGGCAACGAGCAAATATATATACTGTCTCTTTAGTTTCTGTGCCAATTTCAGCAAGGCTTTACCCATACAGAATTTTACTGATAATCTCTTTTATACTCATCAGTCTGCTCTGGCAAGGCTAAATCCATTGAAAACCCATTAGTAAAGGAGAATTAGATGATTTTTTTCCACGCAGAAGACTTGTAAAAGGACTTATAAAAACTGGACAGATGGGTTAATGGGGATTTTGAAAATATTCTGTCTTGCTCCTTTCTTCCTTAATAGAGAAAGTGTTCAGTCTTGTCCTTTAAAGGAGCTTGACTAATTTTAAAATATCGTGAGGCTATTACCCTAAATCTCACTGAGGAAAGAAAATGCACCTTTTCCTTTCAGTTAGTCAGTTTGTCACAAAGGATGTGGTAGTTAAAGAAAAAACAAATCCCCTATCAGGAAAAAGGACACTATTGACCGTGCTGAGCCCATTTTACTCTGAAATTCTTTCATACACTGTTTGACACAGATGAGTTTCTGAACAATCCCTGGGAGTCCAATGCACAGAAAAAAGTCTTTTTGCTTTATTACTCAGTTTCTTTCTCTTCTGAAGAGCAATGGACGACCCTTGTGCATCATAGCTCTTCTGGGCCAAGGCACAGTAGAGCTTGTGTTACATTTCCAGTTAAGTTAGCTATACATTGTGGTGGCTCTTAGAGTTGGTCTTCTTCACCACACATCTAAAGAAAGAAAGAGAAAAGTCGCATCATTATATATTACTCAAATTCTCAG
>PYHW01010320.1:541824-581252 GCA_013186435.1 Turdus rufiventris
AAAAAAAAAAAAGACATCATTTCTTGCACAGGATTCTTGCACAGGAAGAGCTGCAGGAGGTTTATGGGCTCTCCCAGAGAGGAACAGAGAAGAGTCTGTATTCATGCAAAATACTGTGTCTCAGAGGAAACAGGGACCAGGGTGGAAATTGCTATTTTTTTACCACAGGAAATTCTGTGTGGATTTAACAACACACCAAAAAACTCTCTGAAAGTGTTGTTAATCACTGCACAGACTCCAAGAGGAATGGTGAAGTCACCATCCCTGGAGGCATTTAAAAGACATTTAGATAAGGCACTTCGGTTTAGTGGTGGACTTGGCAATGCTGGGTTAATTGTTGGACTTGATGATCTCAAGAGATCATTTCCAACCTAAATGATTCTATGACTTTGTGTAAAGGAAGATCTGGAGAACTGAGTTAGGCAGTGGAGCTATGGGGCATATTTAATGGACTGCTGTGTCCATTGCAACATACAAACAACAAAAATGTGCATACTGCATTCAGACTGAACTGCAGAGGGATTTCTGCTGCAGTTGCAGCAGGCACCTCCTCTGCCACTTTAGCAGTCATGGGCCAAGTGTAAGTCACAGGCACACTGAAGAGAGGCACTGTCAGGGTGACAATCACTTACTGTGCAGGAGAAAAATGGTTCTGGTCTGCCCAATCACACTGCCCAGGGACTGAGAGGAACTTTGCAGGTCCCTTCATAGCTCTGATAGTGATTTGTGGTGTGGCTTGGGACAGCTTGTCCATGGAATCAGTGTATCACAGGCTGTGCACACAAAAAACAAAAGCATGCATGTTTAGTGGGACTGTCTTGCAATTTGTATTTACATAGCATACTGTGAATTAGAAGCATTAAATGTCATCTGCTGCTGTTACTACTGCATCAGTAGCAGAGTGCTTCGGGTCATTGTTGGTTTTAGTTTTGTCAATAGCTGAGACTATTTTTGGTTTGGATTTTTTTAGGCCATATATATGCATTTATAGTCCTGCATTATTAATAGTCGCTTAAAATTTTCCACAGCTCTGGATATTTCCTTTCACAGGGAAGTGCAACAGAAAAGGACTCTGCAATATAGAGTACAGCTTGCTACACCAGCATAGTGACAGTGGTACTTCACACTGGTGGTAATACCTGCCACAGTACATTGTGCTGCTTTGTACAAGGCAGGCAGATGCTATCAGGGGCACATGTGAGTTACTCCAGTAACTTGGCAAGAGGTTTATCAGTGTAGCCAAGGAAGTGTCCCTGAGGAACTTTTTGTATGTTAGGGTTACTGCTTGAGAGGGACACATTCAGTCACTGTGGTTGTACTCATGTGGAGTCAATTGATCAGGGCTTCTTGAGAATGTCTCAACTAAACTGGGAGAACAACAGCAGAAATTTTTATTTCATTCACCTGTTCTTGAGGTCTTTATTCAAATGTGCACAACCACCATTTACCTGCATCATCTGCCTGTTACACTTTCATTTGTCACACTTCTATCAATTCAGAATCAAATCACTGATATGGCTTCAGAGGCACACCTGAGCCATGGACAACTACTGACCATCATTACCACTGCACACAGGTGCCTGTCAGGATGACTATGCAACTCTGATTTATACCCAGTTAAGCATTATTATGGCTAATGCACAAGAATCTACTCATTTACTTGAATTTTTATCACCATTATTAAACCGTGAAAAATGCATGCATTTTATTAAAAAGCAGGCAGGCATTTATCCTCATTAGCAAAAGAGGTTTTTAAAAAGTTATTTTTTCCCTGCTTATACCATCATTTAAAATCTGTGCTCTGTGTCTAGTTCTTGGAGAAACTAACCACATTTAAGTTTGGAAGCCTAGAAATACAAGGCAATAATGGAAATTATTTTCTGAAAATGCCACCCATTCCACTTTGGTAAACCTGTTATTCAAAAGTCCTGTTGTTGTTTTCTAGTAATAAGACATAGTGCTGAAATAGTGTACACCTAATGAGTTTCTTCTAGATTAAGTCTTTCACCATTGCCTGGGTAGTTACTTTTGAGATTCCAAAGTCCAGAGATTTCCCTTAAGAAATTTTTTTTCCATATTTATCATTTAAATCTGCAAAGTGAGAAGCATTAATCAGTGCTCACAGCTGGACAAATGACCAAAATTCTTTGCCTGACATGCCAAATACAGGTACCAGAATCACTAAGGAGAAGTCAGTGCTCTCCTGATAGCTGGCTTTCCATGCTGAGATGCTCTCTAAGCAGCAGGTGTCATGTTTTTCTAAGACCTGCTGCCACAAAACTAAAAAGTTTTGCATGTCTTACTATATTTTCTAATCAGGCAAAAGATGCTGACTACATAAAAGTGATCTGTGAAATAGATTTCTTTCCAGTTTAGGAATGGATAGAGAGTTTGGCGAAATACAATGTCTGGTCACTCTATTCACTACAACAGCTTGGCCTGAAGAGCCAAGTGATTACCAATAGTTTCAGTTCAAATCTCCCCCGACAGTTAACGTCCATACATTTTCATTTCTGACATATGAAAATTAATTAATCAGCATATATATAAGCATATGCCAGTATTATGATTCTATCATTTTTTTATGTCAAAGAGGTCATTTTAAAACTATGATTATTTTAAAACTCTCAATGCTGTTGGATTTCTAAATGACACTTCTTGTAAATGCCATTATTTATGGGTAAACAGAACTGTAGGCATCAAAAAGAGGGCCTACGCCTTCAGAATCTAAACTAATTGTTGCTCCATCTGGCTTTGGCAGACAGTCAGCATGGCTCTCATTTGCACATGGTTTGACCTATCCTCTCCTAGAATAATGATTAATAGAAGAATTTTGATTAGTAATTTGTTTAAACTGTAGGAATTTGTTGGTTTATGCTTTGTGCTGCTGACTGGTATTTGACTGCACTGTCCTTCATTTATTCCAGATAATTGATAAGAGCAAGAGAGACCCCTCTGAAGAAATTGAAATACTCTTGCGATATGGACAGCATCCAAACATCATTACTCTTAAAGATGTGAGTAGTCTTTGAGCACTACAGCATTAAATGATTTTCACTTTATAGTCAGGCTTGCTTATTAGTCCATGTCTGGAAAATTCTTCAGTTGAAGGTCCGAGCTAAAATCAGACCCAATGAAATCAAGGAGAAAAACATGACTTAACAAATTACTGGACAGCATTTGGAAAGACTGGGGTCAGGTCATGCATTCTCCAGTTACTGTTTAACAAACTGTAAATAACCCCAAAAGGACACAGTGATGGAGAATGAAAAAACGGGTTTGGGTTTGCAGCCCTATTTAAAAGGAGATCTCCCTAGCTGGGTGTTTTGGGGCACTGCTGAACACACACAGTGGTGCTGCTGGACAGGGGGATGATCTTTCTCGAGCAGCAGCCATTCCTGTCAGCCTGTGCTATCTGCTTTGCTGGGAAAAGGAGAACTCACGGAGCCACCAGGATTTCCCTCAATAGTGTTTTAATGCCAGGGACTATTTGCCTTCTACTTCAGCAGCCTGAGAAGTCATTAAGGTATTTTTCTTCAGCATTTCCTATGAAAAATAATCCTTCACTATGCTTAAATGAAGCAATGGCCTTTAGTCAGATGTGTTTTACTTTAGCTGCCTGAAGTCACACCTAAGTTTGCCCACACTATGTCAGATTCAGAGTTTAACAGAACAAAATCCTGCTTGTGTCAGTGACCAGTTTAGACCTTAGAGAAGTATACAAGAATCTCCTAACAACATGCCCTCCGGAAAGTCTCACCTAATTCCTAAGTGTTAAAGAGTATCTCAAAATCTGTGCAAAACAAGTTTTAATATTCCTTTCCAAAAACATACAGCATTGATGACTATAACACTGCCTATTATTGCAGACCAGATAAAGGATGAGGACATGAAAATTGTTGTCCTCCAATTTAAATGATAAATGTCTTTTACCAACCGCCATTTACATTGAATGTAAATATGTCTTGCAGCTGATATCAACAATATATTCATCAGAATTGCAAATGTAAACTATATAATATCATTAGATGCAAGTGTTGGCCAACAGCTCTTTAGCTGATCATGAGTCAAAGGGAAATATTGATATTTGAAACGGTAAATGTTACCCAGTGGAAGTGGAGAGAACACTACTGGGTGAGAGCCAGCAGGCATTTGAAGCTGTGTGGAGTGGTGCTGTTTTTAACAGCTGAGCTGGCTCTCTTGGCATGATAGAAAAACAGGAAAGCTACATTTCTGTGTGGACAAATCAACAAACTGCTATGGACACCAGAAAAAAAAAAAAGGAAGATTTAAGTAATTTGCAAAGTTTTCTTTTAAGTTGTTGAGCGTAAAAAACCCATTTCCACACATTTGCTGACATTTTCTTCTTGCAACTTCACACGCACGCAAGCCAACACTGTGATGAAAGGACCAACCCTTACCAAGTTGCTGGGTCCAAGACATGCATTTATTGTGTTCCTGTTGCAGGTCTATGACGATGGGAAATTCGTGTACCTGGTGATGGAGCTGATGCGGGGAGGAGAGCTGCTGGACCGCATCCTTCGGCAGAAGTGTTTCTCGGAGCGGGAGGCCAGCGCTGTGCTGTGCACCATCACCAGGACCGTGGACTACCTGCACTCTCAGGGCGTAAGCGTTGTTTTTTTGGCTTAGCTGCATCAACCTTCTTAAAATTCAACTTCTTGAAAGAGCAAATAGTTGTGACTGAAATACAAAATATTTGTGATTTTGTTCCTCTGAAATGTAAATATCTTTCTCCCTCTTCCCCCCCAAAAAAAAAACCCCACCTCCATATTTATAGTTATATTTGGTTTGTGAAGTAGGGTCATTGGCTTTTTACCCATTTTCCACTGAACTGAAACATGTCAAAGTAGTATTTTCTTTCCTACACTACAGTGATTTTCAAGTTCATGTACCTTCTTGAGATATTAGTTGTTTACTTTTTATAACAATCATTATTGCAGAACCTGAACTTTTAGCAACACTGGTAGGGTAGTTGAGTCAGCAGAGAGGTAGAAAATCAAAAGCTCAGCTCTCTAAGTGAAGAGGCAGTTTGAGCAGCTGATGGGAAAGACTTCTGACATGCTGTTAAAATCTGACTTTTAAAGTCTAAGCTCTTTATATCCAACAGTTTGAAAATTTCTCCTTTTCTGCATTTCACGGACAAGCAATTTGGATAGCTAGTCAAATATTTACTGCTCTTTCTGCTTCATGGTTAAAACAAAGTTTATTTTGTGCTTTGGTTTCTATACTTTCATGCTAATTTTTCAGTCTTGCTGTAAGAAATAAAGGCTGTTTTCCTGTCACTGAAATTCACCTGTCTGGTAAAACACTCAATCACATGAAATTGTGTGAGTACATTTTGAAATTAGGAAAGAAATTAATCCTTCCTCTCAGGTGTGAGCCATTCACATGGACAGTTGCAAGAAGACCCTTACACACTTTCCTCCCGTGATGTGACTAATTCTTCACCTTTCAGCTGAGTGTTCAGGGCCATCAAGCTCCAGCAGAATCTACCACTGAGATGTTTGTACAACAGCCCCCTTTGACCACCCTGAGGAAGTTGTCGCCTCCCAGAGCAGCAGCCTCCATCTTAATACACCCACAGAGACTGTCAAACATTTTGTTCCACATTTTAACAGACTTTAATTTTTTCCCCCTTCATTTGCCCGAGGCTTTTAAGTAACTTTTTTTCCAAAACTTAAATATTTTCGGCATGAGCTCCTGACTGACCTCAACCAGCAGACTAGAAATGGCAGCCAAGCCCAAGTGCTCCCTGACCTCCTCTTCTCACTTGTTTCTCGCTGTTCTTTCTTAAGGTGGTGCACCGAGATCTCAAGCCAAGTAATATCCTCTACATGGATGAGTCAGGAAACCCAGACTCTATCAGGATCTGTGACTTTGGGTTTGCCAAGCAACTAAGAGCGGAGAATGGGCTGCTCATGACTCCCTGCTACACCGCCAACTTTGTTGCTCCTGAGGTAGGATCACATTTCAAAGCCTGCCATAGCAAGTTTGTCCTAGGAAGCAGTCCTTCCTCCCTTGCTGCCTTTACAAGAGCAGCAAGGCAGAAACCAGGCTACTGGCACTTGCACAGCCTCTATTACCATAACTTTCCTATTCCTCGTCCTGTCACGGCAGTTTTTTTTCTCCTGACAGAAGCCGGTGTCTGTCTTGGACTGGTGCACACAGTGCTTTGGCTCATTACTGGGATAAATATCTTTTTTTTTTTTTTTCTCTGCTGCTTCTGATCAGACTGCTTTCCCTCTAGTGCACTGCATCAGAACAGGATTAAGGCTTAAGAGGGAAATCTTGATGTCAGGTTGCCCAGAGACATTGTGGAGTCTCCTTCTCTGGAGATATCCATCTGGACACAATCCTGAGTGTTCTAGGGGACACTGCTTGAGCAGGGAGGTTGAACTCATTACCCTTCCGCCCTTAACCAGTCTATGATTCTGTGATAAAACTGAAAAGAAAAATACTCACATGAAATCCTGACTATGCTGAAATCAGTGAGAGCTTTAATGTTGACTTCACTGAGCTAAAGAAACATCTCTCCCCTTAGGCTCTCCTAGTACCAATCCCCCCTGTTCTGGGGGAAGTAGGAAATGCTTTCTCATTTTTACAGACAGGAAAGTGGAGGAAGACCAAACAGCTTGTCCCAAGCACAGGGAGAGGTGACTCTGCATCACTGGCAAGTGCTGCTCCTTTCATGTAGCCCTGCAGGAGGGGGCTTGGATCATAGGGCTGTTTCATGGCTTGGGCTCTTTGCTGTACTTGACTCGTGAGATGTTCATATCTGCTTCCTCACAATGAAGGACCGAGAAGTTAATTTCTTGGATAATTACCCATTTCTTGGAGTGATGAAAATAAAAAATTTTATTACTTGCAATACACTATTTATATACATATATACATATATATATACATATATATATACACATATATACACACACATATATATGAATATATACACTATGTATATACATATATGCATATAATACAATGTGCATCTTCCTTTGCTTGTTTTGGTCTTCATAAGAAAAACAAAAAAATATTGTCTTTCAATACTTCATCTGTTCTCTACTATCAAATTTTCAGTGTCTCTCTGTTGGTATCATCTAGCAATCTTTTTTTCTCCCTAGGTCTTCTCTTTCTCCCATGTAATGTTCATCTGTGGCTGGGAAGAGAAAAATAGGATGATCTTTCTGTACGAGATCCTTTCATGATTCCAAATTACAGGAATCACAGCCTTCCAGCATCAGAAGGAGAATTTGTTATACAGAGCCTATTGCCGGGGCAGTATAAATTCAAAACAGATTTTTCTTCAGCAAAAAAAAGCCCTTTCATTGCCAAGATAGATTGGTTTGGGGTATTTATTGCGGTTTAGTTAGGCTTCCATTTTAGAAATGAGAATTAACTGTTTAAAATTTATCAAAGTCGATTGAAAAAGTTGTGTGGCACCACAGCCATTCAATTCCTAACCACAAAAATAATCATGTTTGCAAGATGTGAAGCACCCAGATTTCCACCAAGGTACACGATGCTTAAAATAGGTGTATCTATTTTTCATGATGGGCTCATTTATAGAGTGTCTGTAATCACAAACATTTCAGCCAGTTTCAGATCAGGCTCTTTGATTTGAGCTGAAAGCAGAAAGCACACTCCCAGACATTCGTGATGAGTAAGCCAGGTCCTACTAATGCAGGAGACATTGGAGATTAATTGAAACATTACCAGAACTGGCAGAGAGCTTGCATAAAGCCTTAAGTGCTTTTACATTTTACCTGTGATATAACGCTGCCCTCCAGCCTAGATTTGACTTTCACATTCCCTGAGTCCGACTGTCACGTCTGCCACCTGCTGGTGGAATTAATTAAGGAGGCAGAAAGTCAGCTGAGCTGGTGACAAAGAGGGTGGTGACCGAAGAAGGAGGACATGTTTGCCCACTTGGATCTCCGTTTATTTTGGAAACAGTTAATTTGGGGTTTAGGAGATAGCAAGAGCAAAGATGATGGCTATCTGAAAGAGGCACGCTGCCACCTAGTGCTGCATGCCAGGACAGCCAGGCTGTTGTACTACTGATACGGCTGGGTGCTTCTGGATAAAGTAAAAATATTTTATTCGGCAGTTTTCCTTCATAATTCGTGAAGAACTACTGCTTTGTGATTTGAAATTATGAGGGTTTTTTATTTGTTTTTGTACCCAATTGCATCCCTGCTTGTTGCAACTGAGAAACACCTGTATTTGCAGCACTGTTATCCCAGTAAGTCCAAGCCTACAGAAATAAAAGGGGGTTGGACAAATATCTGAGCCATTCTCAGAACTGGATGAACCCAAGGTACCATTATCTCCAGGATATCCATTATCCCCACAATGTCCTGCTCTGGTGTGGCACTAAGAACCAATTTCTGCCTCTATTTCTGATCCCACTAAGATCTGGAAGTGACTAATCATTAAGGTTGTATAACCACTTGCTTATTAACCCACTCCACTAAGTATCATCACTGCCTCATTTTTCTGTCACTTACCTTGGATTTGCTTGCCCTTGGTTATTGGAGGAAAACAGAAAAGGAGTGGAATTGTAGTTGTTCAAAACACAATGAGAACAACCACAACAAAAGATAACTATTGGCTATTCACCATAGGTGAAGCAAGAAGCAACTGAGTTTGTCAAATAGAAAAGAAGTTTTTGCCATAAAAAATAACATTAATAGCGGGGAAATGAATGCAGGAACTAAAGAAATAGAAAGAAATAAATCAGCCAGAATGCCTACATCTTATGTGCAGAAGAGAGGCAGAACCATGATTTTACCAGGTTTGTCAACAGAAGGAACTGCAGCTTTTTCTCTGGTTTTGTTGCTGTGGGAGCTTTTTTGGCTTGTTGAGTTTTTTTCCAGGTAGCAAATGTTTGCTCAGCAGCATACCTGACAGATGGTTGCTTTGCCACTCATCATTTATAAAATCTGTCGAGGTAACATTTTCTCAAACTTTTTTTCCTTAGCAGAATTTGGTCTTTTCTGTGATAGACATCAGATACTTAAATCATTTCTGGGCAATAAGGCTTCAGGTCAGAGAAAGACTTGATGAATTTGTACATTCCTTTTTCCTGTACTTCGCAAAAAGACCTGTCTACTGGTCCATCTAAAGAGGACAAATCTCCTCGTGTGTCAGAACTGAATAAACAGAGGGTAGTGTGCTTTTGTGGGAAGATATGGAGGTGGTGCCTGAGCTAAGTTGGTGGCTTCACTTTCACTTGGACCTGCTCTGATTCAGTAGGCATTTCTTTTTAGTGTGCACTGGCACAAATAAAATCTGGACTTTATCCTTCCTGCTACAGCTTATCATCCTGTATCAGTATTGACCCTACTGGCCAGATCTCTGCTCACTACTATAGGTCCTGTTTGCCCCATGGGAAAAGGGGGTCAAGTTTCAGCCTGCTGTTGATTCTAAATGTGCCCACTTCTCTTTATACAGAAGTTGGAGAAGCCTTTTAGTTGTCTTTGCAGTTGTCATGCATCTTCATTAGTGTGACATTAGATATGCTTCAGTGTGCATCCATTTGTTGTATCAAATCCAAACCAATCTCAGTTGGAATACTTACTGCTGTCATTTAGCCCTGCGATGATCTACAATGTTCTTGGTAACATTTATGTTAGGAGGATATGTTTCAAAGTATTAATGAGGTGTTTTTTAATGAAACATTTTAACATAGTGAAATACTGTTCTGCTTTGCTGCATGTTGGATGGTCAGAGGAGCTCCCAGACTCCTCAGCTTCAACAAACTACACTCTCTCACTGTGAAGGGGAAAGATGTGCTGAGTTTAACCACACCATTTCAGCCTGGGCTTTGCCTTGCTCCATGGCACTACTGGACATTTTGATCCCAAAGCAGCCACCTGTTTAAGGCAGATATGCAGCTAAGCCCTGGGAATGTCAGGAGACACAACCACTAATCAGTGCTTTTATACATGGAAAGCTAAAAACTCAGGAATGCAGATTAACCATTTTCATTTCTTTCTTTCTTTCCTTCCCACAGGTCCTTAAACGCCAAGGTTATGATGCAGCCTGTGACATTTGGAGCTTGGGGATCCTGCTGTATACCATGTTGGCAGGGTAAGTGGCAAGGTTCTCCTAGAGCAGCAGTCTCCAGCGGGCTCAGCACTGCAGCACTGACTAAGCCTGAAAGGAGTCACAGATAGGGATTCTGGCCTCCCAGAAGTGTGCTCAGTTGTATAAAGCAAGAAAATAGATGTCAAGACTCAGAATTAGAAAAAGTTTTCCCTGGAATGCATAAATCTTTCACACTTGACAAATTGTTTAGGTTATTATAACAGAAAGTGCCTATATGCACTGAGACCTAGAATCTTAAAGTATTCACTCACCACTTAAGCAGTGGGAAAGTTTTCCATTAGGAGAGATGCACAGGACTATTAAGAGCCTCATCATGTTCACCTTATCCATGGAGGAATGTTAATTCATTCTATTGATACATGTATTCTCTTCAGCTTCATTATTATTCATTTGTTACTGTTATTGAAGTGTCTGAGCACCTCTAAAAGCTAAAAAAAAACCTACCCTAACATAGTTTTCAGATCCTATTTGAAAAATAAGATTCAGAAAGTAAACTAAGAGATCAGGAAGAGTAGAAACAGGCAGCAGAAACTTTTCCTACCAATGTAGGCTAAAGTGAAATATTAAAACAAGAAATATAGGGAAATACACAGATTGAAATAAGCAGTGAAGATAGGAATAAGATGTGCTGGGATGATTGAGAAATTAAGTGTGCAAACCCAATCTAGAGTTATCAGGCCCCTGAATGTCATTTCTCAGACTATGGTATGTGCACATTTATCACAGCTAAGCACAGCTTGCAGCTTTTCAGTGACCTCTCTAAACTGTTTAAGCTGACCATTCAGCTGTGACAAGAAGCTTGGATTCATTCCTGGGTTTTATACAGAAAACAAAGAGTTTTACTCTGACTTTCTGTTATTTGCAGCTCTTGCCTTGTGGATTACAGAAAAGGTGCCAGGGGTCTCTATCTCATCTATTTTATTGTTGACTACAGATGTGTTCAAGGTCAGCTAAAGTATATCAAAACTTTCTGGGGAAGTTTCCCAGTCTACTGGACCTCCAGGGGCTTGTTTCTATTTGGCTGATGCCCTAGACTGCTACACAGCTGGAATCAGTAAAATAAAATTAACACATTACCCACAGTTCATTTGTTCATTTGATTATATTCAGAGTGCTTCTTTATTGAATATGAAGAAAAAAAATCCAAATATAACTGAATGAGAAATACAAATAGCACAACTTAGTGGATATTCAATTTACTGTTACTGGCAGGTGCCAGTAACTCGCATCTCACTTTTTCTGCACTTTACCAGAGAAATAATAGTAACAAAATCAGTTGAGGAATGCTTTTTGAGGTGCCATCACTGCATTTATGAATGGTCTTGTTCTTCCTCACCAGAGGAAATTAGTAGGAAGTGGCAAGTATTTACATCCAGGGCTTTCTTCTCCTATAGTCACTGTGAACAGAGAGGGCTCAGACAGCCAGGACTAGAGCACAGATCAGGGATCATGTTAAAGGAGCTAGTGATAGACCTCAGAGTTTTTGCCAGTCCTTAACTCTTACTGCATCCCTCCTGATAGCTGTAGATTGGAATAACGTTACCTGTCTCTTTGGGCTGAACTGCTATGAAATGTTTTTGAAAATGAGAAAATACAGCATGAGGAATAGAATTTGCTACCAGATACCAGCTGGGATAGGAAGCTGGCCAAACCAACTGTTTAACAATCTAAAAACCACCCTGGCAAGTTTGAAGAGAAGACAGATTGAAAAAAAAAAAAAAAACCAAAAAACAAAAATACCTACTTCTTCTAAACCTACACAGCTGTTCAAGAGTAAAAATGGGCCTGGTAGATGGTATTCAGCTGCAAAAATCTTATCTCTTGTCACTTTCTGAAGACAAAAAGTGTACCCTCTGCATGTGACACTGATTTTGTCACAGGCTGGGTGCATGTTAAAAGTTATTTCTGACTGGTTGGACAAGGAAGTAACTTATTGCAGGTAATTTCTTTTGCCCAACTGACTTGCCCATTATGATTAACAAAGCATTGCAAAATAGATTACAAAGGGTTATTTTTTATTTTTCTTTTTTTTTTCCTGTTTCAGATTGTATTTCTTCTCTTTTATAATTTTTGTCCTTTCTTGCCATTAGCAAGGTACTGGTATTGGCAATAAAGGTGTTGGCAATGAAGCAGAGTTAAAACAAGAGGTAAAAACCTGACTATTTTTGCAAATAATATTTCATTCATAAAAATTAAAACAGAACAAAAAATTTAAAAACAGATAAGGAATCTCTTTTCCTCTACAGATCAATATGAGGAACCACCAGCCAATATAATTTGAGTGAAAATGAAGCAGCAGTATCAGTGGTTCATTCTGGAACCAAATTCCTGTTGTAATCAGTGGCAGTTAATACTAGAGCCTAGGAATCATGTACTTGCAAATTACATTGATTACATTGTTCTCTCTCTCTTTTATTTTTCTGTTTGTTTGTTTGTTTGTTTGTTTGTTTGTTCGTTCTTGGGTTTTTTTAATAGATTCACTCCTTTTGCAAATGGACCAGACGACACCCCAGAGGAGATTCTGGCCAGGATTGGCAGTGGCAAATATGCTCTTACAGGAGGAAACTGGGATTCAGTATCTGATACTGCCAAGGTGAGTGAACCCTTTCTCAGATTTTCTCTTAAGATTTAAATATGACAGAACTATTTTTTAGGTGCCACTGCACTTCTAAAAGAAGTGTAGGTTTGTCAGTGGCACAGATGTATAATCTATGCATGAATCACCCTTTTGCTTCTCAGTTAACCAGGAGCAGGCAGTTTTAATTCCTGTACAGTTCACATGTTTAGGTTTCCCCTCTATCACAAAGCAAGGAAAATCCAGGAAGAAAAAAAATCATCTGGTGCTGAGATCTTTAGGCATGAAGCTGTGCACTAGTCTGTGAGACAAGTAAATGGGCAGCAAAGTTATGAGCTTCCAGTTGAGCAGCATTAATCAGAAGCTTTGACAGGCTTTAAAGATTCTTGCAAGAGATTTCAGTTTTAGCAACTGTTAGTATCCAATGGAAGAACATTTATACTTTCCACCACAAAACTGCAAGCAATCCTAGTAATATATTAATCTTGCTACCAGCACATGAGCCTCACAGTGGATTTTTTTTTAGCAGCTGTCCAGTTTTGAAATTAAAATGTTTAGATGTAGTAAAACTGACCTAATTGAACTTTAGTTTCCTGAGTGTTGAGTTTCTGTTCTAAGTTTCTCTTGCAAGCATGCCTTGAGGTCAGTGAGGAGGTGCCTTCAGATGTCATCCTCTCCCTTGGTGTTTGTCACTCCTACAAGGCCACCAGCACTTGACAGTCATTCAATAAGATGAATACCCTCCACATTATATTTTTACTGGATTATTTATTGAAAGTTGAACATTACACCTGAAAATTTTGAAGACCTGACACTTAAAGAACATAAAACCTGTCGAAGTGTATCATTCTCTTCATTGTACATGCTAATGATGACACCGCCAACAGGAAGATCTTAATAAAACCTGCACTGCTATTAATTACTTTCTCTCTTGTACTGTTTTCTTCCTTTTCAACCCAGGACATTGTGTCTAAGATGCTTCATGTAGACCCTCATCAACGCCTCACAGCAGTCCAAGTCCTGAGACACCCCTGGATAGTGAACAGGGAGTACCTGTCTCAAAACCAGCTCAGCAGACAGGACGTTCACCTGGTTAAGGTACCTCCTGCACCCTTTCCTCATCCTTGCCTGCAGAATGAGCTTTCATTGAATAGTCTGAAAAGTAATAGAGTTGGAAGATCATTTGCCACAGAGGCTAAATGTAATGTGCCACTGTATTAACTGTATTTTTTATTGTCGTTTGCTCAGTATTTTTAACTTCAGGCTGCTTTGTAATAACCTGGTGGCTCATACTGCTCTTCACCATTTTGAATCTGAGACACTCTAGCTGTCTGCCAGCATAAATTGTATCATTTCATGGAAATTGTGCATGTGTACATTTTTTTTGGATACTGAATAGGGGAAGGGAAAAGCACCAAAGGACTGAATTTCAGCTCCAAGTTTTCTCTTTCTCTGTTTTACAGGGTGCAATGGCAGCCACTTACTTTGCTTTAAACCGAGCACCTCAGGCACCAAGGCTGGAGCCTGTATTGTCCTCCAATCTGGCTCAGCGGCGAGGCATGAAAAGACTTACCTCTACCAGATTGTAGCAGTACCCCCAAAAGGCCTCCTTGAAAACCCACAGTTTATTATTTGAGAAATTCATCTTTACTTGGCTAGCTGAACTTTTTTGGACAACCTGCACATGAAATTGCCAGAACTAGCAGAAGCCCATGTAAGGCAAAGTTCTCATTTGCTCATTTTCTTTTACATTCCAGCCAGGGTCCTGAGTTTAACAACTTCACAAAGATGTACCAGTTTTGCCAGTAGCTCTGTTTCTTTACTGAGATAAAGCCAAATGAAATGGGCAAGCTCCATCCTTTCCACCCTAGGAAAGCTATTTTTGAGTCCATGTTGTTCCATGGGAACAGTTTTCATTTTGTTTCTCAAGAAAAGCACTTTTTGCTATGACGAACACAGTCGGGTGACAATGCTGTTGCAGCATGCGTCATGATGAAGTGACTTGGCTGGTCACCAGTAGACATCTACTGATCTCCACTCACCCCAGGAAGAGTGAAGGCTGCAGAGACACGGGAGTAATACCTTTTTTGGAACAAGTGCTACACAACATGAGGTAGAGAGAGCTGGTGGTGGTGGAAATACCTTCTGTTTTTGAGGAATCTTTTGCACTTTGCCCCTGCCTTCTCTGGAATGAAGCTAGCACCTCTCAAGGAGAGTGTGCCACCAGTTCTGACTTGCTCAAAAGTCTCAGAGAGCAAAAAACCTCTGAGAAACTCGGTCTTCTGAGGAAAAGAATGGGTCTTATGAGACTGTGGGAAGGCATTTGTGTAGAGCAGGGTGAATAGGAGCCTGTGCATCAGGCAAGAGAAAGGAGCCTGGTCTTGGCGAGCAGGCAGGTCTGGGAGGATTAGGTGAGGGGGCTGGGGAACCGAACAAAGGTAGGGAAGGATGCAAGTGGCTTTGAGGACAGTTGGCAAAATAATCCGAAGGCAGCTAGAGTACAAGTGGCTAGGGGGCAGACTGTGACTCCCTCTGGAAGCAGGGGACAGTCCCCCTTCAGTGGGGATGCAGAAGACAGAGGGTGGCTGGGCTGCCCAGGGTCCAGGTGGGTTGATGCAGCCGTCCTCCCACACCACCAGTCTGCTCCCAAGAGCTGCTCTGGCAGGACAGAGTGCCATGCTGGAGCAAGAGAGGCCATTTCCAGTCATCACTCCCTGCTCTCCCCTGGCTGGTCACCCAAATCTGCCTCCATCACCCAACCTTTCATGTCCCTGCCTGGGTGTTCTGCTGTAGCAGAGCTAAACTCCCCATGCCACATGTGTGCAGAGAGTATCCACTTCTGAAGAGTTCAGCCAACTCTGTTACAAGCTTTAATAATAATAAATTATGAGGAGAAATGGGAGGATGCTCTGCTTTTATATTTATATGAATATGTACATGTATATTTATATACATATAAAACAAAAATTCTGTGCCCTAATACCTGGATTTCCCAGGTCCAGAGAAAGAAAACTTTTGTTGAAATGGTCTCTGCAAAATGGACTTTTTTTCTCATTCCCTGGTTTCAAAGAAAGCAAGCAAGGATTGTGGTGCCAGATGTGAACTATTTTTTTATTATTTTTCTTACCCATCTTGGCTTACTGGTGGTCACAAGCTGACCGGGATTCTTCTTTGTACTGCTTTTGTTAATTTTTATTTTCTGAGTGAATTTTGTCACCTCAGATGCTTCGTGGGAAAAGCTACTGTGCCGTGTTAGCTTTTTTCTGTTGTGACGGGGGAAGAAAAAAAAAGAAAAATGTGAACATGGAGCTTCATATGCTAGACATGGTAATTTTTGCTTGCTGGGTAGTTTGTGCATCTCGGTGCTGAACTGGAATTACCAGATCACTGCCTCAGAGTGTCCAAGGGGTTTCATTTGCTATAGTAATATTCTTCCTAAAACTATCTCTCCTTCAGTGTTGAATGAAGTTTGTTTGCATTAGTTCTATTTTTAAATTTAAATTTATTCTTAATAATTTAAACTGATATTTAATGTTCAAGTTTATGTGCTGTGCACAGAGGATGACTGCAAAGCAGCTCTCCTTGAAGCCCTTCTCTTTTCTAAAACAAACAATGCTGTGAAACTTCACACAGAGGCTGAATTGGCTGGGACTGATGAGTGCAAACGCAAAGGTGGGTGTTTGTGCTTCTACACACAGCAGCCCACATTCTCTTCTCTGGCTAAGCTGTGCTCAGTGTCAGCTTTTTGCTGCCTTTAGAATTTTCTGCTTGTTAGAAGTTAAGTCTCACACGTTTCTGTTAACAGCACACTGTGAGAATATCCACTGGCAGGGATATCCTGGCTGGTGCAGAACAGCTCTGTCCAGGCCTTGTTTCTCTCAAAATTATTTCTGTCCTGGAAGAATCCAGAGTGGGTATAAGGAAGCAAAGGGCAACCTGGAGGGAGGGCTGGATTTTCGGGGGTCCCAGCTGATACGTGCTGTTTTAACAAAATGTATTTTTAATGGTCAGAGGCATTGTGTTGTATTGTAGAAAGACTGCTGAAAATACTATGTACAGTTTCTGTCTCCCTCTGAGACTTCCTGGTCATCTTGCATTGCTTCAGTTTGCTTTCTCTCCCAACCATTGGAAAAAGTCTGATTCTCTCTAGATATACTCAGTCTTAATTCTTTGAGCATTTATTTCAACTGAATATTATGGTAGGCCAAGCTTACAGGATGTTGCTCTTCCCAAAGTTTAAGGGTTTTAATCTTTTCCTGACTTACCTCTTCCTAACCCACCAGCTACTATCATAGAGACACATATAGAGTCATACATCTTAATTCTCCCTGATTTCTTTATAAGTCTAGTAATTACTATAAACTCATACATAAGCTCATACATATAGTGGAGTTTGTTTATTGAGATTTTGTTGCCATTGCATCCAGATGTGTGCACATATGTGTCTGTATGTAAACACATGCATAAAAAAGGTGCTGTCCCAGCTTGTCCAAATAAGGGTAGAAATGTAGTCAGAGGTTGAGGTGATGATACTTGGAGTTTTGTCTGCAGTGTTCTTTGAAATCTCTCATTGATAGTGGTAATGATTACTCTGGGTGTAGAAAAAAAGGCTGTGCCCATCCATGGAAAAAACTGCCCCATCCAGCCTCCCCTGTGTCCCAGATGTGCATCCCCATGCACTTCCAAGGGCAGATCAGTCTCCCCTCTGCAGTCCTGCCATGGGAGGTGCTCTTCTGAGGGTTTTCTGTCCTGTTCCAGTCAGGTGAACCCAATTAAAGTATTCCCACGGTCGGTCTTGCTGATCTAGCTCACTTGGACTGAAATACAAGAGCCTCCATCAGCAAATCCAAGGGAGGCAGCAAGGCAGGAATATGCCACTGGCAGTCATTATTTCAGATTGATAGCACCCACTGCTTCCCCTGGTCCAGCTGGATCCAGGAGAGACTCCTACGCTGTGGCCTAATTACTGCAATGGCTGCTTTTGTACAGCATCTCCTTTCTAGACTCCTGGCCATGGTATAGCAATAAGCACTTTTTTTTTTCTAGAAGGAAACTGAAAAAGGCTTAGCCGCTCTCTCTCTTTCTCTCTCTCTCTTTATATAACCTTAAGAGAGTTTTACTAAACATTATGTTTAACTCCTGAAAGTCTAAAAATCTCTTTGAATTACAACGTACCATCTTGCAAGCTTTTAATCCATAAAGCGACCTAGTGCCTTAGGCTGTTATAAATATTATAGTTATATTTTTAACCATCAAGCTCTACAGTGCAATGACTGTCCAAGGCATACCACAGTGTACCTGTCACATAGTCAGCACATTTGGAGGCCCGCTTCAAAATCAGTCACACAATGGTTCAAGTTGGAAGGGACCTCTGGAGCCTATCTAGTCCAACCGCCCTGCTAAAGAAGGTTCACAGAGAGCAGGTTGCACAGGACCATATCCATGCAGGTTTTGTTGTTCAGTCCAGGAGAGAAGTGTCTGCCCAGCAAGGAAGAGGCATATCCCCTAAGGCACAGATGACATAAAGGTTTCTTATGCTGCTGATCTACTGAATTTATGCCAGCATATGCAAGTGCTGGCACTAAAAATAGCAGTCACTTTTTCTTGACTTCAGCTGCTCATCTGTCCTTTCACACCTCCCTTAGCCAGGTCACCATGGGGCAGAACAAACGGCTGTGGACAGCAGGAAAGCAACAGAATCAGTTTAGCCAACAGTGCTGGCAATATTGCAGTGGCTACAAGTTCAGTGTCACCTCTACCCCTCTGTTGTGCTGAGCAGAGCCCAGGTGTGGCTCAGAGTTGGGGCTATAAATGATGTTTGTACAGCAGCGGGTTCCCAGTGCCAAGCCCCATGAACAGAAAGAGAGGACAAGTCCAGGCTTCTGAAAGTTTGTTCATACAAACTCCCTGCAACCAGAAGGTGTAGGGCCCCAGATGCCATGTCATGGGGAAATAATGTTGACTATATATTTTTGCCACCATTACCTTAATAAAAGTGATAGAAAAAACCCCAGGGTTTTGTTTTTAAATCATCTGTTTTGCAGAGGAAATTCTTGGTTTTGGGGCATGCTACAGCTTTCTCAATCCTGAGAAGGAGTAAGGCAATCAAACACAGAAGATACAGCAGATTACTATAGCAGAAAATATATTGTAGCTTTCACTGGAAAATTATCTTCAGGCAGGTGTTTTGAAGCCCTCTCTTAGTATGTAGTGATCAGAAATGCCAAAGCAAATATTTAGAAGCAAAGTTCCCTTGTTGAACATCCAGAGATGACACCTTTAAGCAAGAGCCACATGAGCTCCACATTCACATATCTGAATCCTAAAAGACAGACAAGCAGCACAACCCTTCAGATATTCCTTACATTGAAATATAAAGGTCTAAATGTTAATAAGATTCTTTAGTATAATGCATTAAAAAAGAAAAAAAAAAGTAAAATGTGCAAGCCCATTTTTTTTCCTATTTTGACGTGTACACAATTTTCCTTTAGAAGTGTATATTCTTACTTCCTAGCTGACCCTGATCCTGAAATCTTGTGTTGCCTGAAAACACTGCAGCTAAGATGCTTCTGGTACCTCAGAACCATGAACACAGTCCCACGCTCCTCTCTCCGTGTCTGTCCACAGCAGACACACACAATTGCACACTCTCTCCTATTCTGAAAGTTAGCAAAAAACATGATAATTTAAACTCAGAAGATAAAATGAAGTTAAAAGTAAGGTTCTCAGTGTGTACAGGACTAAAAGTCTTAGTATTCAGGTGAAGGATGGATTGAAGCCTGTGCAGAACAAAAATGTGACAAAGTAAGTAAAGTAACAGTAATTTTAGAGCCAAATTTTATCTAAACTCTCTTAATAGATTTTTGTGAACCTCGACCTCGCATTTCCAGGTGACACTAGGTGACAACACATGTATGTCAGCCTGCATCTGATCATGCATGTCATCACAAGGCTTGCATATGAAAATATTTTGCAGCCCAAAGTTTAGAATCTAAAATTTAGATTTTGGCCCCTTTTGTTGTCCCATATTGTGTAAACCACGATGTTCAGTATTGAACTGTTCAACCACTACTTCTTGCCTTGGTATAAAGATTACAGACTCAATTTGTGCTTCATTATGTCTCCTAAATGGATGTTATGGACATATATTTCAGAGATGCTTGAGCCTGAAAGAAAAACGAGGAAAATGCATACCTTCTTTGATGAAGGCAAATTTTGAAAGGAGAGGCTGGAAAATATGCATTTGAAGTGCAGAAAATGACAACCAGTTGCTAAAAGATTTTTTTCTCAGAGCAAATCATGCTGCCTTCCCTCCCGTGTTAATTCCTTAATCCACATGCACCTTCAGTGACTCTGTGGGAGAGCTCAGTCAAGTCCTCTCTATTGCAGTAGTGGAGTCTGGCCATTAGGTGATGATGTGTGCAAGGGATTTACTTGGGTAGTATTAAATTGACAAAATATGAACCATGATCTAGCACTTTGTTTACAGGCTCCATATTCATGTTTACAAAATGGTGATTTCTGAGGTTCACGCTTTTTATGTTTCCTGTATGAAAAGGGCAGCCAGTGTACAGATATTTGTTATGTTTACCAGCGTTTCTGAATAGATTTTTTTTATAGTACATGGTTTTATGAAGTGTAATATTTTTATAGCAGAATGATGATCTTTGGACTTTCTATATTGTTACCTACAATTGTTTGCAAACAAGCTCTTTGCTCCCTTTTTTCTGTGCACTGTATCCCATGTTGCTGCTGCTAATGTTGCTGGCCTCAGCTGCTGCTGCCCCACCGTGAGTGGGCTGATGGTATTGTGAAACTGTGCAAACTAACTTCAAAGAGCTGTGATTGTGCTGAAGGGCTGGCTGCATGCTGGGTTCTTCCTGGCAGGAGGGATGGGGAGCTGTACCCTACCAAGGCAAGGGTTTACTGTGGATGGCCCCAAGGAGAAGCCTCAGTGCTCACCTTTGTCTGTATTCTGCCATTTTGATTTGGCATGCCCATCCTTTCCTTTCTTTATAAAGAAATAAAAAGAAAAGAAAACCAAAAAGGATCTTGTTTGTTTTTGCATAATTCCTCTCCAGACCCCAAGCACTGGCCAGATTTGAATGCCATGTGTTGGTCACAGTAAAAGCACACAGTTACCTGTTCAAATTATACCTGGAACCAATATCTCTGTGCAGCCTGAATACTCAAACCTCTGTTTGGGAAAGCAACAAGTAAGCCTTTAATGCCAATCATTCACACAGTTCACCCACCAGACAAATTTAGGATTTCACTGCCAGACAAATGAGTGCCTTCACACAAGCTGCCTCAGCATGAATTTCCCTTGCCCCCTTGAGATCTTCCAAGGTACCTTTCCTGTGGAAACTGCTGGTGTCTTGCAAGCAGCCTGCATAGCCCTTTCCGTTTGCTGGACTTATTAGGGACCACAAAAGCAAAATCAACCCTTCCTACTTTGAGAGATTGGTTCTGCTTCCCTAGCATTACATCTGAGCCTGCACACAGTTACACTGGTGTTCACACCTGGATTGTCATCAGACCTGGCAGCATCACAAAGGTGGTGAGTCTGGCTCAGGTTCCTTGCAGGAACAGCATGTAGTATCAGAGATAGAGAAACAGCATGTGATTTATGTCCAAGCAAGCATAACCAAGCAAACTTGGATTTCAACAATGTTGTTCATAGATTTCTGCTCCGACTGTAGGCAGTCTCATGTCTCTTTTCTCCTGCCAGCTGCTCCTCTCCTACTCCCACTTCTGTCCTTCCTTTATGAAAGAAACTTCCTTCTCCTTTAGTCCTCATGGTCTTTCATCACTGGGGCATGCATGTCCCTTCCCATCCTTTTCCTCTGCACCTTGGCATCTACCATGAGCTATTCCACCTTTCTCTTACCATGTTTCTGCCCCACAGATCCATCTTGTGGGTTTATAGCCTCTTCTAGTAGGAAGGCAAATAAATCCAGTACATCTGTCCCTATAGGCCCAGCAGTAAAAAAGCGGAGGCATCTCTGGAGAACCACAATCATATACAAGAACATCCAAATAGGAAAACTGAAGTAAAAAAAAAAAAAAAAAAACAACAAAAAAAAAACAACCAAAAACCACCACCTAAATCCAATCCAGGCTTTCTCTTCAATTCCCACTTCTAATTCCTCTTGACCAGGAATGAGCCAAGTCCGTCCATTTTTGGACACACATTAACTTTTCAGAGGATCTGGTTAGGAAGCCATGGGTCATGCCAGGCCTTTGGCAGGCAGACTATAATCTTTCCCTCCAATGCCAGAAAATGAATAAATAAGATAGCTGAGAGGAAAGCTTTCCAGAATATACTCTAGAGCTAATCAAGCCCTTTCAGGAAACTTGCATTGGCAACCATCTTAAGCCTCTACACTTAATGAGAAAGTAGCCATGCTTTTTCCCCCTGAGGTACATACACACTTGTTTAAAATTTTTTAAAAAAACAAACCAGTAGCCAACAACTCCCCTCCCACTTGTAATTTTGCTCTTTATTCATTTCTTTCTTTCTTTCCCCTCCTTTATGCCATCCCTAGTTCACTTCACCCCCTTTTTATGTCCCACAACGTACCATGGGAATTGTCCTGAGGCTCAGAAAATCCTGTAATATGCCTGAATAGCACCGTCTTCAAGGGCAGCACAACTGCTGGCTGAGCACCTCAGGCAACACAGCAGGGCAAACATGAGGCAGCAACAACTAGTGTCTGAAGATCACAAGAGGCAAAGATTTTGCATTAAAAGCTGTGAAGAAGAGCTGAAGACAAGGATTTTAGGCTATGTCCAGCTTTTCAAGTTACTCATAGGATATTTCAGTGCATTATCTGTTAAAGGCACCATACTCCAGCTGTCTGGAGACAAGATGGGGAAAAAAAAGGATTATCTGAACATTAATCTAGATGGACAGGAGGTCTTTGGATTTTTTCTAAACAACCAAAGCTGGCCTGAGATCAACTCCATTATTGTTGAGGAAATTAGTTTATTAAGAGGCTGGTGACTCACCATCTTTGGTAAGCCTGTGCATTGTTTTGGCTTGACACACTCCTGCCTAATTGATTCTTCCTGTCCTTCAGGGTCTGTGGTCACTGGCAAAAACAGCTGCAGCTGTAAAGCCTAACTCGTTCTCTACTACAGAACTTTGCAGCTTCAAATTCTCCTTGCTAAGGCAAGCAAAGGAAAACTAGTGATTTCCAGTGCATTTACCCAGTGCATTTCTGATTGTCACATTGTTATCTGGGCTCTTGTCTCTGTTGTAAATTCTATTACAATCAGTTATTTGCTTTACTTATCCATTTACTTATTTCACCTGTTGGTACTACAGCAATTTGTCCTTTAGGAACATCAACTGTTACAATGGAGACAAACACAGAGAACAGAAATTGCCTTCCTTTCACTTTAGAGAAGTGACAAGGGCGACCCATCAGCTTTAAGAAACTCTTGGCAGTGCTGATCTTTTGCTATATGGTCTCACCTCAGTTTGCTGCCATCAGAAGATATTAGAAAGCATATGCTAAAGGTAAGAAAATGTCATGCAAACCCCACAATTCAGGCCTCAAGTGTCGTTTTCTAAATGGCACCAACTAATACAACTTTAATATGTTTAAAGTCCAGAGTTCAGATACAGGGAAAAAAACACCAAAGTGCCTGCCATGGAGATTATTAAAGACCCTCATCTTAAAACATAAAAGGAGAAAAGGGCTTGTCATTTCCTTTGTATCACTTTTAGTGATGTCCCTTAGCAGACAGAAGGTTAGTGCAGAAGCAAGTGGATGACTTCAATAGCCTGCAGTAATCTGGAAATCAATTTTAAATGCTTGTGATGGTCTCTTTGGGCCTCAAACATGACATGCATTCATATCATGCTCCCACCTTATGACTACCTACAGTGTTAATTTAGAACAATCAGTTCACCACAGTTGGTGTGATATGGTCTGCAATATGGTCAAGACCAGGCAAAGGTGTTCCCTAAACATAGTAAAAAACCTCACAGCCTTAAAATCCAAATAAATTATTATAGTATATATTATAGTAGTGCACTAATCCTATGAACCACAGGAGGGCCTTACAGAAATAGATGTCAAACATGAGTGAAATCTCTGAGAAAAAAAAAATAAGACTTTAATTTCAAATGAGATCTCCAATTTGACTTAAACTTTAAAAGAGAGTGAAAATTAGTTCGTAAAATCTTTAATTTTTACATGACCAAGGCCTGAAGCTGAGTGGCAGCTTATGAACTGACCGGCTTTATATCTATGAATATCTATGAATATCCATGAATATCTATGAGATGCACACTGAGAGATAGACGGTGCAAAATTCTAATCACAGGAAGGAAGAAAGGATTATCAAATAACAAGTATAAATACTGTTCCTAATAATGCCTAGTGATTGTTAAAGAAGGTGCTTGTCCAGGGAAAACACTATCCCACTCATCTCCTCAGCTCCAAGATGGTGAATATTAGTAATTCCCAGAAGAACTATTTTTGGTAAGCCTAAACACTAAGGATTACATCTAATGAGACTTTTTCCAGCTCTGTGACAAACACTGCTGTAGCAGCCTCCTTGAGGAATGATACGGCAGAAATTTGTGCAGAGCAGCCTCTCAGCATGGAAGTGCTGCATAGCAATTCCAATCAGGGCACCCTCCTGCAAAGTGACAGTCCCTCTTTGAGTCCAAAGAGCATTAAGTAAGCCTGCACTGCTAGAAGCTTGCATCACGCTCCCAGGAGGTTGTGCATCACGCTCCCAACACCAGCCTAAGGAAGGAGCTGACAGGGTTCTCTGCCCTGACCTGCATCACCCTTAGCAAGTACTGGGATCACAGGGCTTCCATGTGATGCAGAGATGATGCTCCCACAGCCTCGTCCTGAGCTTTTAGGGAAAAGAAGGAACTGTTTTCAGCAGGTTATAAAAATGTACTTCTGCACAGCCTTCAAGAGGGACAATCTGAGCAAGAAAGCAGCACCAAAGTCACAGAGGGGGGTCACAGTAAGAGTATCGATCTACCATCTACTCCGCATATCTTCTTGGTCTGGTTTTGTTGGACTTCCTGCTTTTTGGCTTGCACTCTGCAAGGGCTAACTAACACTCCTTCTGTGTGCAGGGCAGACACTATTGTCCAGCCCAAGTGCCAAGGATCATAACTTTTGGATACAGTATTTAATTTACAAGGCACTTGGTGTGAAAAAGAAGATGTCGCTTGAAAAAACCCGATAGCTTTTGTGAACTGAAGCTGTAGCATCACCAGTTAACATTAATGTTTATTGGAAAGATCAATACCCATATAAGGATGAATTCAGATATCCGTGGGATGCAACATTTCAAATCATTCTGATAAGAAAAGAACCTCTCTACATAGTTTGGAAGTTGTCTATAACCACCCAATTCAATTTGGCACATACACATTTGGGTACATGTGTAAAATGCATGCATTCTTCCATAAGTATACACACTTGAATATTTACTTTCTTTTTCTTTCTCTTTTTTGGTGTGTTAGGCCTTGTGCAAACCTAAATGACTCTGTGCTGAGTCCTGAATGACTTTGTATAAGTCCATTATGACCTACTGCTTATTTCACTTTGATCCCAGTAGCTTTGGAAAGGACTTTGGCATGTTTACCTTCAGGTTACTCATCATGTATGTCTGTTGTTCGTTTATACACTGCAGCCTACTGAAATTTCCCCCTTTTCTTTTAGTCAAGGAAAAAGGCCAAAGGTGATTCCAGGGTCCCTGTTTGGATACACGTCACCAATTTAGAGACCTTTGGCTTCCTCTAGTAAGTCAGGGACATCTTAGATATCATCTTGCTCTCAGAGGTCTCCAGTGAGTAAGAGAAATGTCAGTCCATCGAGAGAAAAAATGACCTTAAGTTTAACACAGCTAAGGATACTGTAATTAGACTGTAGTGAGCCCAGGTGTAATCATGCATTGTCTCAAATGTGATAATATACGTTTTGGGGTTTTTTTCCCACCCTAGGATAAGTCTACAAATATTTATGTTCAGTTTTCCAGTGGCAGTAGTTTAGGTGGTTGTTCTTTAACTGGGGAAGGGCTGAAAGAGGAGAAAAGCACAGAATTATACTTTTCTCTCAGGAATGATCCCCTGCTCCTGGCCATCCTCAGCCTCACTCAGGTTGTTTAGACTGAGGAGAGTGAAGGTTCCAGGAAAGAGACTACAGTAAGTTAATTTACTAGTAGCAAACCATGCCAAACACCTATATTTTTATCATCTTCTACTAAATGTATACTATACACAGCTCAATAAAGACCCACGAATCCTGAGGAAAAGATTACATAAGTAAAATGACTGTCATTATTTACCACTGTCTCTCAGGTTTGACAGCACTTTCTGCCATAAGACAGAATCTGGCTTTATCCTTTTCGTTATAATTAGTGGGATGTTTGAACTGGTTAAACCACTTTAAGAAGGACATACAAATCTTGGGAGAAAATCAGTGACAAAGTTTCTTCATAAAGCACAAGTGTTTCAGCACACACTTTGCTAGGCAGCAATGGAGGAAGCAAATCTCCTTCCAACTTTACTCAAGAAGTCCATGTCACATCACTGATAGTCCTTCCTCAGAAACTGGAAATAGTTTTTAAAAACATAATAGAAAAGTATTTTTTCATTGGTTATTTTTAACTCCTGTTGGAGTCATCACCAAGGCAAGTTTTCCAGGATGAAGAAACCAACTCTGCTTTGCAGTCCAGTTTGGCTGGGCTAGGAAGTACAGTCTGCTGAGAGAGCATCACCAACCCTCCCATTCTTGTTCTCTGGACATAATAATTACAGCAATGAAGTGAGTACACGTCACTTAACTCTAACAGAAGTTTCACCAGTTGAGTGAAGGAGGTGAATTTTCAGGGCAATTTTCCAAGAAAAGGCTCTCTCACCCCAGCTGACCTGATTTAGGAGAATAAAGTACAGAGTGCACCTGACTGAACAAACAGCCCTCATCCCTTCCTTCCCAAACACAAAATAATCCTCCACAATTGCTTCAGGGATACCAGTAATGCAGTGGTGTGGTACTAGAAATTGCAGTTTGGTGCTTCTTCACAGGGAAGTGGGCACATGACTAATAAAAATGACCATTTATCATAATAACTTTTTACTGAAGAGAATTTTATAAATCAAAAAACAAAGATATTTTTAAAGATCCATTTATTGAATAGTAATCAATATACCCATGTAGCCCAGTACCTATATCCACATTACCAACTGCAAATATAAACAACTTGTGAATAAACCCATTAATCAGATTTTTCCCCGTGTTCAAAACTTAATTGCTTCTAAACAGCCCTAGCAATACAGTTTTATGTTTAAAATTATAATCTAAAATTATCTCATTTGAAGCAATATTATATTAGTAAACTGCCAGATGAACTTCAGCCCAGAAAATGCCTTTAAAATACTCAGTCTTCGTGACAGTAAAACACACATCAATATAGCCATTACCACTACACATATTTCAGCAGGAAGCTAGCTTATGCAATTTCAGTTTCAATTTTGTCTGTCTCTTTTTACTATGCTGACTAACTGAAGACTGAAAGCAGTCTCTTCATATAAAGGCCCCATTCTCCAGCTGCCTGAAGGTTCTGCTGCATTGCATATATGCTGTGCTACCCACGCAAGGGCTCTCCTTCATCCACAGCTGGTTGAGTTCTAGGGAAAAAAAAGTTCCCAGGAGAAAACTTGCCCTTAAAATATCTGTACTGTAAGTTTAAGCAGGTGAAGATACTGTTTGGGGTTTTTTATGTTTGTTTTGGGTTGGTTTGGGGTTTCCCAGCCTTCACACAAGGTTTGGTGCTGGCAGTGAGCCCAGCAGTGGGGAGCTGCCCCGCCCTTGAGCCTCCAGCCCTCCAGGCTGCTTCTCAGGCACGGAGAAAAAGAACAGCCTCACTACAAACCCAGCTGCTTCTCTGCCAGACTGTTGTACTCTGTTTCCCCTTGTCTATACAATTTTGGACATAACAGTTTTCCACAGCCCAGGACTAGCTGTTTTCTATTCACATGTGATATCGACCAGAGCCTAGAGCTTGTAGGTTTCTACCTACAGAGTTTGTAATAACAGGAAAAACTATGCCAATAAAAGCTTCAAGTATTCAGCCCCACCGACCTGTAATCTAACCATGACAGACAGGCCTTTTTGCATGTAAGGCCAAGGAAAGCAGTGACAATTGCAACAACTGCCTGAAATGCTTGTCTTCTATGCTGAAAAAAATACTTTCATTTTTTTGTTGTTACAGGTAGCACCCTTGCTTTCGTTCTTGCTGCTCAGCTATTGCTTGGCTTGCCTACAATCATTTTTAATCACAATAGCTGCTTATTTGCCAATATTTGTGTCTTGGCAATAAATTTTCTTTTTCCAGATCCATTCTGCATCTTTTTTACTTGTCACTTCTTGACTATGTCCACTGGAATGCCCACATCAAAGCGTTCTTTTGGCCATTCATAGAACATGGCCTTTTTCTAGTGGCTTTGTAAGACCATTGTCTTATTTGCAGGGCCTCAGTTAGCAATATATGTTTGTTTTGCTGTTTGATCCTACTCCAGATCCTACTAAAACTGCAGATGATGGAATGCCTCTCACTCCAAAATGTGATAATTTATCCTAAGTGATCAGGTTTTACACGGATCTCTTAAATGATACGTGCTGATTTTGTGCAATAGTGTGCTCTACAGTTACAGTGAGAACTGTTACCTCTAGAAGCTGCAGCTGTATTTTCAGTACTTCTGAATTTCATAAAGTGTTTTTTAAAAAGAGGTATATCTTCTTCTTGGGTTATTTAGTTTTTAGACATTTATTTCTGTTTTCTTTAGACTAATACTAAAGTCATATTTCTACTAGGATGCCTTCGTGAAAGTGTCAGCACTAAGCATGCATTTTACAGCTGTTATTCATTATTTCTGTAACACAGATTCCCTTCTTACCATTCTCAGGTGTTCAATCTACTGCTGCGTGCTCCACATGGAATAAAACTGCTCAGGCATCATGCCAGCATGTAGGGATAATGTATCCATAATCAAAGATGCAAAGAGAAATGCAAGTGTCACATCAAGCTGTGCTCTCACTTGGCTCAGTTTGAGATTGCAGCTGATTAAATGTCATAGTGGCTCTAGTCAATCTTGTCTACCTACCATGGGATTTCTGCCCACTGCAATGAACAGGTATTTCGTTACAAAGTGTAGGAAGACTGTTCAAGCAGTCTATCTTTTCTTCATATTTTTCTGCAACTTTGGAGCTACCACAGCAGGGAAATATTAACTCTTTCTGTCCTGAAGTCAGTTTCTTCAATAACTTGTTTAATTGCTGTCTGTCAAGCAACATTCCAAATAATGTTTTATTGCAATTCTTTTCATGGATGGGAAAAGGCATCACTCTTTCCCCCTGAAGATGTTAAGAATTTTATTAGGTACATCCTTTAGCACTGATTTTATTGTCAAGCTTAACTATTGCATAGCATTAGTAGGTTGCTCTGCAATGTCCATTATTGCCAGCAGAACACCACCATGCAAGTGCCTGCAAAGGCGTGTCAAGTGGAAAACAGGAGATGCCTGAAAATGAGAAATGTGGCAGGCTGCTTTACTCAGCAGCTGGATCTGAATCCACTGAGGACAAGAAGTACTAATTCCCGAGGTACGGTTCTGGGATGACAACAGGAAATGCCATATGTCCCCTACAGCTGGGAGGATTGTCCCTACCATCCCCGCACCCAGAAATGGGGAATGGGATATGGAGACACAGCATTCACTTGCTAAACAGACCAA
Source organism: Turdus rufiventris (assembly GCA_013186435.1). Classification (NCBI taxonomy): domain Eukaryota; kingdom Metazoa; phylum Chordata; class Aves; order Passeriformes; family Turdidae; genus Turdus; species Turdus rufiventris. Next base: position 571,308 of record PYHW01010320.1, read on the forward strand.
TCATCCGACAGCTCACCTCCTTAGAGGGCAAAATTTAGGGTACTACCAAACATTAAAGCTCATGCAGCCCTGGCTACCTTATGTGTGTGTCCTTATGGGCAAAAACACCGGCCCTGGGTGCACTAGCACTAAAGACTTGTGGAGCCAACAATGGAGGAGTCAGGAAGGCTCTCCTCCATCCCCCCAGCCGCAGGCAGCAGTTCAGGAGAGCACAGATGTGCTGTCAGCAAGGGATGAGGAGCTGCAGAACTGCTATCTACAGAAAGCTCTGCTGTTAGAGTATCCCATGCAGAGTAACTGCTGCTGAGGGAAAATAAGGAGAATAACTGGACAGCCAAAGAAACTTCAGAAGTATCTTCTTCCAAAGGTCAGAAGTACAAGGCTAGCAAGAAACAAAGAAAGCAATGAGAATGTCAGGAAGAAATTCCAGGAAATGGCAGGCAGGGTATTTGTGAAGATAATCTAAGGGATAAAAGATTGCAGGGGACCTGTCTGTTTGAAAACCAAACCAGCTACAATTACTTATTCTGATTAGAAGAAACACAGGAGCCATCCTTTGACATACATGGCTTGTCTTATTCATAAGCACATAATGACCTAAAAGGGAACAAGTAAATAGCCAAAAGTACATATGAGTAGATGAAAATGAAGAAATGGTGTCAGCTTGCAGATAACAGAATCAGAAAGGTTTAGTTATGAAATCAGCTTCAACTATCATGGGACATAAAAGACAATTAAAGGAGTTTGATAAAAGCATTAGAAAATAAAAGGAAGTTGCAGTTATTAAATAATGCAGAAAGAGTCCATGACAGATAAAAGCAGAAGCGTGGTAATAATAACCCAAAATATGTATGAATTTAGCGTGAAAAAGATAGAAAGAAGTATAGTTCAGACTAGGAAAAAAACAGGTGGAATATATTTTAGGAAAAAAATATGTGGCAAAACCTAATGAAACTTGCTCTGAAATCCACAGGCCCTCACAGAAGCAATTCGAAATGATCAGTTTGAGACCATCAGTGATTTTCCTTCAGGTCATGGAAGGACAGGGCAGTCCTGCACTGGAGAAGAGTACGTCTCAAGAGAAGGGGTTCACAAAAAATCAGCAAATTATAAGACAAATGGCCTAATTCCGACATTAAAAATCAAAACAAAGCAAAACAAAAAACACCATAAAGAAAAACCTGCTTCAATAATTTATTAGACTACCAGTTAATGTTCACTCAGGGAACAACACACTCAAAAGTACACCTAACACAGACTTCCCAAGAGCAACTCATGCCAAATCCAATCTAATTTCTCTACTGACCAGGCTAAAAGGGGTAAAAGAAAAGCTATGGATACATTAAGGGGATCTTTTGTATGGTTTTTGATATCTTTTGAAAAAAGCCTAAAAACCATATGCAAATAAAAGCACTATAAACACCTACAGAACAAAAGCAAACTTCAAATCCTTGCTAGCTGGTTTTGTTGTGTAACTGGTAGAGCCTGTCATGTGGGACTGCTTTCTTCTGGCCACGTTTCAGGTTAATGATTTTTCCACTAACTACTTTGAAAACAAACAACCAAAAAAAAGTGAGATACCCTCAAAATTAGAGAAGAGTACTGCACTGCTGACGAGGCTTTGACTGGGACATGATGACCCTTGGCTATGCCTTAAGAAAGCTAAGCACAAATGGAGTAGGCAAAAGGTTAAAAAAATGTAATAGGCACAGCCTGTGGGAAAAGGCTAAAAGAACTTGTTTGCTACAGAAAGAAAGCCTAAAGAACAACACCTCCCAATGCAGACAGATTATTGTTTTGCTCCCTACATGGAGTTAAGAAAAAGAAAATTACACATTTTCAGTAAAGGAGAATAAGACTACATTTTTAGCCTTATTATGTAAGGCTAAAAATTAGTTCTATAACTGTAGCTGTAATATTAATGACTGAGCCTGGCCATCTAGGATATGTGGAATCCTGCCACATGAGGATATTGTTTCAACATACAGGACTGATTTCCATAGACCTTCCTTGTGTCAGTGCATGTCAAATCAACTGGAATAAATAATTCCTTGAGATCTCGTTCAGATTCACATTGCTGCTTTTAAACAGGATTCTGAGTAGTCCACAGAAAAAGGCTGGGCTACATTTTGGCTTTTCATAATGCAGTATGCCAAGGGAATTAAAATTCTTCCACTCACACAGGAAAGCAGGGTGTTGTTGTGGGTTGACATATCATATGCTGAATATATATAGAAAAAGAAGAGGTTACCCAAAGCTTTTCCTCAAACCTGCTGCTCTCTAACCAAGCAACGAGTGAAGAGAAGCTTTTTGTTGGGACTTTTTTGTGCAGTTTCTGAGCATTTTGGGTTTGGTGTGTGTGTTTTGTGGCTTTTTTTAGGGGGATTTTTGTTTGTTTGGAGGTTTTTTGGGATTTTTTTTTTTTTTGGTGTTTTGTTTTGTTTTATTTTTTAACCTGAGATCTTGCAGGGAAGAGGGAAACAGAAGGAAACAAAACAACCATAGTCTCCAGAGCTTCTTGCAGAGCGTAGCTATGCCCCAGGCACACACTCAGCTCCGGACCTTAAAAACTGAGGCTGCAAGTCTTTGGAAAGCACAGGAGATAAACATCCATTTTCACTATCTCTAGTGCACTGAGCAAAGACATAAGAACTTGTTTGTATGGCCCAAATTTTCTAGAGATAGTATTCGCAAGGTTAGAGTTTATCTTCCCTTCTGCGTAAGTAACCTCTGCTCAGGTATGAAAATAGAAAGTGCTGCAGAGATATGGGATCTTAGATCACTCCAACTAAAATTACTGAAGTGCTTATCACAGAATCACACGACAGCTGGGGCTGGAAAGGACCTCTGGAGATCGTTTAGTCCAGCTCCCCTGCCAAGGCAGGGTCACCTAGAGTAGGTGACACAGGGACACGTCCCGGTGGGTTTGGAATGTTTCCAGGCAGGAAAACTCCACATCCTCTCAGCTCCGTCTGCCCCTCCCGTCCCCCATTCCCCCTCACGCCGCGCTCGCGCCACCGGGGGCGGGGCCACCCGCCCCACGCGGGGCGGCGCGCGCCACTGGCGAGCCACCTGCCGCGGCCCCGCAGCCAATCGCGGCCCGCGGAGCCGCCGCGCGACGCTGCCCCGCGTGCTGCGCAGGAATGCCGGCGGCTCGGCCCACGGCGACCCCTCCTCGGCGCGCTTTGCGACGCTCTGCCCCCCTCCTCCCGCCGCGCTGCTTTACGGCCCCCTGCCTTTCCCCCTGCCCGTCACCGTCCCCCGGGGCCGGGCGCGCGCGGGGGGCGGGGCCGCCGCGGCCAATGGGCGGCGAGAGCGCCGCGGGGACGGGGCGGGGGAGCGCGCGCGCTGCCGTAAAGCGGTTGGCGGGCGGCGCGCGGGGCACTTGTCACCGGCGGCGGCGTCGCGGCGTGAGGCGGCAGGGCCAGGCGGGCGCTCCCTACCCCACCGCTGCCGAGACGCCATGGCGGCGGCGCTGGGCCGCAAGGCCGTGGACTATGTGCGCAGTAAGGAGTTCAGGGACTATCTGATGAGGTGAGCGCGGCGCGGGCAGCGTCATCGCGGAGCCCACCGCCCTGCCCGGGCTGGCGGCAGGAACCAGCGTCCGGTTCCCGAGCGGCTCCGCCCCCCGCAGCCTCGGGGCGCCCGGGACGGGGTCGGACGGTTGGCACCGGTTGGCCCCTGGCGAGCTCGCCCTCGCCGGCGGCTGGGCGAGGGGAGAAGGCGGCGAGGAGCCGGCACGGAGGCGCGGTGGTCCCGTCGCTCCCTTTGTCTCGCCCTCGTCACCTCGGCCCGCGGGCGCGGTCGGGGCTGTCCCCGTCCCGCCCCGGCCCGGGTAAACCGGCCTTGACCTTGAAGTGACGCGGTGCGCTCTGAAGCTGCCGCGGCAGCTGCGCCCCTCTGTGACCTTCCCGGCCCGGCTGTGACAGCCGCCGGTGCCGCCCCGCCGCGGGCAGGGGCTCGCTGCGCACACGGGTGGCAGCGGGCACGGCAGCCGAGGGCTAGAACAGCCTGAGCGCTGCCTGCCGCAAGGGCAGAACGAGCTGTGCTCTGCCCTGGGCAAAGCGAGCTTGATCAGGGGGGTAGTCTGAAGATCGGTGATTTGAGTCTCTTGAGTGTAAGTAGGTGTCTCTTTCCAGAGGCTTGTTAGAGCCCCGCTGTCGTGGGAATGAGGCTCAGCGCTTGTGTCAAGCTTTGTCTCCGTGCTGTGGCAAGGGATATGGTATTCTGGACTGAAACTACAAGACTGCCTTAAAGAACAGTTTTAGCATACTTAAATCTTATTGAACTTATTGCAGGAACAGTCTCGGGTAGGCAGGCTGAAGTTTCTCTGATTGACAGGCTGTTTGACAAACTAAACAAATAAAAATGGTCTCTTCTAATAAAGGTGGTTGAGCAACCTTTCACTGGAGCTGTTGCTTGCTGTTTTACCTATATCTATCGCAACTGGTGTTTGATGTTGAGCAAGTATGTAGGAGGGCATCTGTTTATCTGAGAAACGTAGTCTTGGTTAAAGTATCAGGAGATGGTGTAGGACTGCATGGACAAGGGATCATAAATAATACAAAGGCTCAGTAAATCCTTAAACTTCAGGAGGATAGACTTAGATTAGATATTAGGAAGAAATGCTTTACTTTGAGGATGGTGAGGCACTGGAAAGTTTGCCCAATTTGTTTTGTATTCGCAAAATCAAAATTCACAGAAACAGTGGGACAAAAATATGAGAAGGAAAAGAGCAGCCTTGAAGCAAAACAAAAAAGTCCAGAGGAGGCTTTTATGTTTCCTTTTGAAAGTCTTGAGGATACCATGTAAGCTTGATAGATACCTACTAGTGCTAAGATTTAGTGAATTGTAAAGGATTAATATGAACCATGTAAATGGCTATTAAACCAGTAATCTGCGTCATACTTAGAAAAACAAACATCCTGATGAGATAACAGCTGCTTGCTAATGCCATCAGTCACTGGAAATATCTCTGTCCTCACTTAAGACTGAGGTTTTTTAAAAAAACAAAACTTTCAGATGTATTTCATCTACTCTTCAAACAAGCTGTATATGTGACTGTGTTGTAGTAAAACGAGCATTCCACAGGTTTCTACCATTGTGCCTGGAGTGTGCTTTGCCTTGCCATAGACGATGATACTGCTTAATTTGTACTCCTGTTATTGGGTGTGTCATGAAGAGCTTAAGCCAGTTGCTCCATCTGCTCTGGCCTTTCAGCATTGTTTCTTGCTCACTAGCAGATAAGTGTCTAAGTTATTGGCTTTCGGTTGAGTTTAAAGTTTAAATAACTGTCAGTAAGAGACGTGTCTGTCTTCTGCATAGAAGAAATGGAGACTTATCTTCCTGAAGGTGATTTCTTCCCCAGACTACAGGACTCTACCCAGAAAAAGTCCTTTCTTTGCTCACAGATCATAAGTGTCCTTAAAGCTCTGAGACTGTGTGCCCATTCTAAAAATGACCATCTAATCACTGCAAGGAATCAAGGTTTTATAAACATGAAACTTGTTTGTCAGAATTAATGAGTTAAGTTATTGTTTGGGATACCTGTGTTAGGCTTTAGATTACTTGACCCTCAATAGTATAACTGAAGTTACCCAAAGTGGTGGATTAAGTGCTCCATTGTTACATCTTGGAGCAACCAAAACTTAGACATCTATTGGAATAAGCTGGTTTCAGCAAGCATGAAAACAAGCATAATGAATCCATGCTACTTTGTTCAGGTGGATATACCTGGCATTAGAATTGCATTATGTCATGGGTTAGCTTTTGGATCTTGCACAAGGAAACAGGAGAAATTGCTTTTAAAACTGTAATTAAAAATTAATTGTTCTGTCAGTTTCACATCTGGCTTTTCTCTACTGGTGATTAATAGGGATCTGAATGACTGTAAATCATATAAATACAAATTTACCCTAACTGTTTCTTAATGCTTCCAAATGAGCATAGTAAGAACATAAGCTGTAGGTAGACTTTTCCTGCTTCTTGTAAAATGCAGCAGAATGTTAAAACTAGCTGATTAGCATATTAAAGCCTGGTAGCTCTACATATTGTGAAACTGAAGTTGCATTTTTTTTCTCAAGATTCTAAAAATGGCAGCTGTCACTTTAGTTGTATTATCTAAGCCACAAAGAGTCGGCAACTGCATCCTCTTACTTGCCATCCTATTTATTTAAAACATCTTCAGAAAAACATCTAATAAAACAGCTTCACTCCTCTTTTAACAGAGAAGACATCATTCTAGACAAGCTGTCTTTTTTTTTTGGTCACATAATGAGTTCCAAGGAATCTAAAAATCTCCTGGTAACAGAAAACTAAGCATGGACATTGCAGTATGCTGGGCCACTTCTGAAATGTCTCTTCCTGATGCCTTGGCACTAATGCAAATGTAGGGATGCTGTTAATATAGAGGGCTTTGAAATAGAGATAGTTCATTCCCTGGAAGGCCTAAGCACTTAAACTGCTGTGAGCTGTCTAGGAACTTTCTCTCAATTTAAACGAACTTCAGAGGAGTTAGCATTGGCAATACAACTAAAATTAGCTGATCTTCAGTTCTCTTTAGTAAATCTTTAAACATGAGGACATAAGAGCTTAAAAAGTCTTTTAGTGATGTGTGCTAGACACTGAAGGACAGAGCACCTGCTTGTCTTGTGTGCTCCGAAAACTGAACAATCTGTTTTGCATAAGGGGTGGTGCCCTTTCCACTTAGGGGATGGCAGTATGGGGAAAACTCATGGTGACAGTTCACCTGTATTTGCAGAATGGCCTATTAATATTCTTATTGACAGAAAGAGGAAAATGTGCAGAAATTTTAGAAAACTTAATCATCCTTACTATAGCCTTTTTGAAAGGAACTTAGTACTAGTGCAAGGTATTGAACATCCCTGGGTTCCTCTTGTCATGTCAAGACATTTATGCAGAAAATTGACACTTGGAAACTGAGTGAGTAATTCCAACAATTTTCCATAGTTCTGAAAACATTAGTACAATGTTTTCTTGGTCAAGGGACTGAATTTAGTTCTTGAAGTTCTTGCAAACTACTAATTTGGAATGGGGTCCCTTCAGAAATAGATGAGTGCACGTGGTGCAGTGTCCTCACTATTGGATGTGGTGCGTTTCTTGCAACTCTCTCGGCTGCAGAGCTTTGGGGCTGGATGCCTGTTACCTGGAAGAGTCTATGTGCCCTTGGTTTGCTCATTGCTATAAGTGTTCCACTCCCACGTGATTCTAAGGACAGCCTTGTAAGACCTTAGCCAGAGCTGCCTACTCTGTTAAAGTATTATCAGTTTGATTCTATTTTAGGCTTTCACTTCCCTGGAAACAACTTATACTTTAAAAATTAAGGCAGACTTCAGTTGGCACAAAAATGTGGTGCCAGAAGACACATCTGAACTTGTTTTATGAAAAAATTTAAATTTACATTTGTCTTGTGAAACTGTCAACTGTTGCCGCAGATCAGTTAAAGAGAAAAAAGCTGTTGTCAAAGGTATCCAAACGAAGCACCTTGAACCAGCTTGTAGCGAAGACTGACCGAAACACACATCCTATGTGATTTCCTAAGTAGACCTGACTGTTCCCTTACATAGCTATTTTAAAAGTGGTGATCTATGAACATGGAAATCAGCGTGAGAGAAGTGATAGTTAAAGTGTTCTGCAACTTAGAGCAGCTCTAGGCTTTCTATCAATCTACCTGTTTCTCATAAGAAATGCCTTCTTGTAAGTCATAATTCAGAACTAAGTCTTATCAGTGTCTTTGTTAGAAAGGTGTTTGAAAGTTAGTAAGCTTTTGTTACATTTAAGATTGTTTGTTATGAAGCTTTTGTATGGTGTAGTCTATGTTTTGTGCATAGATCATTGTTACGTAAACTGGTACTGAGATGATCACTGAAATGAACCCCATAAGTGACTGAAATGCAATTGCAGGTATCGCTGAGAATGTGTTATAGCTCATGTTTGGCACAGCTACAGTTGACCCAAATTTAGTAACAAGAAGGTATCTGGCAATCTTTGGTTTGACCTACTTACAGAGGTACACAGAGAATTCCAAGCAACTTCAAAGCTGCACTGAAGAATTTCAGCTGTTTGGCTTTGTCATGACAAAGCCTGATGTCTTTTCATGTCCTTTAAACTAGTTGGGATGGAATCTTGGTTGCTTTAAAGGGTTAAATGTCTTCCACTGACCATAATGGAATTTTATGTAGCTGGGAAGAAGAGCAGCAAGCACTTGTCACAGTGAGAGACTTGTCACACCTCTTGTGGGAGATGGGATTTTTTTAACACTAATCCATTATTCTGAGTTAATGCTGTGACAGCTTCCTGACTTCTACCTATTTTCTATTTGTGGTGTGCTTTTGTCTGTGTAGATTATGAAAGAAACTAATGTGGGTTTTTTTTTTCCTTTCTTTCACATGCTTTTTGAATGGAAAACAATGATGGCGCACTTCAACAGTACGGTAAGAAAAGGGAGGGGATTTCTGGTTTCATGTTCTTCCTAACTTCAGTAACTTGCTGCCTTTTTCCCTTGGTACTGTTATGACTTTGTCTGCCCCTGAAAGGCATACTGCAAACCTCCAGGAGGGATCCACTTGGAATATTTAATTGCAAGTCTAAGGTTAAGGTGTCCTAGTGTTAGCTCCTGCAGAATGCCTTAAATTAAAGGGGCTTTGTTTTTTCCATACTCCTTTGCTAAGGAGATGAGAGCATTTTGAAACGCATTCTTCTACGTAACACCAATACGTAACCAAACTACCTGGCTTATCTCTAATAGCCTTCAGCCAGACAATAAATATACAAAATAACTCGCACTACACTCTTCTGTCCTGGACCCTTTCAGTTTGCCCCTTCAAGTGGAAGTGGGAATTTTATGCCTATTGTACTGTGAATCATAATGTTATGAAAGATTTGTTCTTCTACCTAGACAAAAGATGAACTTATAGCTGTACTTTAATTCTTGTGATACTTCAAAGGGCTGTCTGCCTGAAGGCAATTAAAACCCAAGGCATCACCATCTCAAGGTTCCAAATAAAACTCCTTGTCAGCAGAGAAAAGCTACTGCTGCAATACTTTTGTTTACTGATGAATCTTCAGCTTGCACAGCCTGGATTTGAGTGGTCCATAATCGATGTTGTATTATTTGGTTATGTTCTAATGTCAATTGATTAAGCAAAAATGCCAAGTTGATTTAATTTACTTTTCAAAACAGAAGCTGTCACTTAGATGTTTAAAAGCTGTAAATATTTCATAGATAAAAAAAAAAAAGCTTATTTTTCCTAAACTACAGTTGTTGAAATGAGACCCATGAAATGACTATAAAACCATCACCAAGTACAGGTAGTGTCTCTCCACTTGAAGTTTGCTTTGGTGTGGTGGTACAGTGTAAATACTATGTACAGTAATTTCACAATTATAAGCTGCACCATTTTGATGAAAATTTTGGTCTGAACCCAAAGTGCGGCTTATAATCGGGTGTGGCTTATATATGGACAAAGAATGAAAAGTTGCTGTTTTAGGAGGACAGGTGTCTGCTAAGAAAGGCAGGAGCTTCTCTTTGAAATGGAGAATGTAAACCCCCTCCCTCCAAATNATTGTAATTTTGAAATCAAGGGGCTTTCAGGCAAAAGTATGGAAATTAGGAACAACAGTTCTTTACTAGGGAAATTAAAATAGAAATTACAGTACTACAAGGAAACAAACTCCAAACCCTGACAAAGTCAGAGTATAACCTGACACCCCGTCAGTCAGGCAGGGTGTTGGTAGCAGTCCCATTAAATGGTGGTTGCAGTCCCCTGGCAGTGACAGATGTGATTCAGTTGGAGCAGTGCTCCTGTACAAGGTGCAGTTTCCCTCTGGAGGTCCAATGGTGATGTGGAGAAATCCGGTTTTCTTCTGGAGTCCAGTGGAGAAAGGGGCTCCCTTAGTGTCCCAAAACCTCTGTTTTTATCTTGG
>PYHW01010320.1:581302-612070 GCA_013186435.1 Turdus rufiventris
TGGGCCATTAGCAGAAAATGACTCGCTGGAGGAAGGATGGGTTGTGAAAAGATAAAGAACAGTGCCCCAGCTGGTTTCAGTGGATGGCCCATTAGCAGAATATCTGCCCTGGAGATAAGGATTACTGCCCTCACCCTCAACAGATGGTGATAGAATAGAATAGATACCTTTTATCACACTCTATATTGTAAGTGCGGTTTATAATCAGGTGCGGCTTATAATAGTGAAAATCGTACAACTCTCCTCAGTTATGCCATGTTACATCTGATGAGCATGGGAGGCTTTAACCATTACAGGTGTCAATTTTCATATCACTAGGAATACAGCAAACAAATGCTTTTATTCTGTTCTTCAGAATACTGTTACAAATCTGAATTTGCAGAAATACTATATTTTTCAAATTGCACTGAAGTTGAATCAAAACTGTGTGTAACTTAAACTCAGTTTTTTCTATTTAAGTTTCTCCTGTTGCAACTGCAGGAAGCAAGTGTGGCTTTTAGTCTGACTGTAGTGTTACAAAGAAGACTGGCATGAGTATCTTTGAATTAAAATTGCAAGAAATTTAAATACCCCCTGAGAATTCCAAATCATTAAACCTGTTACAGTTACAGAAAGTGCCAGAAGAGTGGTGAAGCCTTGTTGCTCATAACAGTAGTGGAAATTGAACTTATGACACTATTTTTTCTCAGTTTAGAGCCTTTTAGATAATGCCTATCAAAATAAACTTGTCAGTTTTTCTGATTAGATCCTTTCCACTTCTTGTCTGTTTTTTTCTGTGTGCACACCTGTTGCTAACTGCTCTCCTCTGACGTTTGTTGAATCACTGAGTTTTAAGTAATCACCAAATCTTTCAGCAATTGCAGCTGAAACTCAGGGTAACCGTTTGCTTTGCTTGCTGGCCCTGCTTTTTCAAAGATGCTTGCTGAGCTTTTCTTCATCCTCAGCACAAAATGAAAACAGCTTCACTTCAAGTCCTTACCTTTTCATTATAATTTTGAGGAGTCTTATTTTGAAGAGGGAAATGCTAATTCTCTGCACAGATGTGAGCTATAAATCTGAATTATCTGACAATGCCAATCAGAAGCTTAATGACTGCTGAGCTATAGTTACACAAAATTATATTTGAATGGCTTTAGATATTCCTCTCTGATCTGAAAGAAGATCCAGAGTAGGTTTTTTTTACCTTTCCTTCTGAAGAGTAGATCCCACTAAAAGTAAGGTTTAGTTTTTCTCTTCCATTAAAAATTGTCTGTCTTTTTTGGAATTTTACTCATATAACACTGCCCTCTAGTTTTGAGTGCTAAGAAAAAACTGTAAGAATACTGCAGGAGATTTTTGTTTCTGTTTAACTTTATTTTTGTTTTCCCTTTCACAGCACTTTTGGGGGCCAGTTGCCAACTGGGGTCTTCCTGTCGCTGCTATTAATGACATGAAGAAATCACCAGAAATTGTTAGTGGCCGAATGACATTTGGTAAGACTTGATACAAACTTCTTGTTAGGAAACTGACTCCAGAACACAGTTTGTCTTTTTAAGCAGTGATATATTATTTGTTGGCTGCAAACCTGTGATTAAAGCAGATGTAGATACCAAATATCTTGTTACATAACTTCAGAGGCCTTTCAAATTGAGGTACTGAAAAACTGAAGGGCTCTTCTTTGGAAAGCTTTCCACTAATTTGGGAGGGAGAGTGAGGCAGCTCTTGAGCATTAGCAGTTTACAAGACCAGATTGTCTTCTGAAGTACAACTCTTATTATCTTACATTTTGAACAAGTGTGTGCAGTAGTATATCTCTTTACTCGGTTTTATTCTTTGCACAAAGAACAATGATCCTCTCTGGTTAGTGCGTGATTTAAATATTTATCAACAGTGACAAAGTGACGAAATGGTAATATTTGGTCAGCAGAGTGTGAGAAGCAGCAAAGAAGATTTGAACTCCTTGCCAAGCAGTTGTCTATGAGACATTATTGTGATTCTTAATGAGAAAATTTTTTTAAATGCATAAACAATATTTTTTCACTTCTCTTTGGAACACATATAGTTTTTTGCCTAGATGTCTGTCTCTATGTTCAAATTATTTTCTAGGATTAGAAATCTTGCAGTTTTAATTTATTAGTTTAACTTTGGCATTATGTCTCTTCCTTAATTCACTTAATTCTGAGTAATTCTTCTTCCCACAAGCAAAATACCTTTGGCTTAAGAAATTTTATAGCCTCATTATCATTATAGTAATTCAGTCCCTTAGTCAGCTTCCTTGAGACAGAAGGCTAGTTTAAATAGTCTCCTGTACAACAAAACTGTTCTGAAAACAGTGTTTTGGTGGAAGCTACCCAGCTACCAGCTTTTTAAATTTTTGGAGGTGTATATATAGTTTGGTGGGGAGATGAAAAAAGAATATTTGTACTTTTTAAAGGGCTGTTTGCCTTGAACAAGTAATTTACCAATTATTTTTCTTTAAGCCTGCCAGAACTTTACAAAACTAGAGAACCCTTGGGTTGTCATTTCCTGTATTTAAATTTAATTATGGTATGAGAGTAAATTGAAATAGCTTATCTTCTTTCTAGAAAGCTGGTAACAAAGCTTCATGTTTGTGAATGTTCATGATTTCCTGGACATTGAAAGCTCCTGATCTCAAAGTCTATTTTAAAATGTTCCCAGAAAGAACTATATTTAAGCAATTAGGCTGAGATAATTATATGATAAACTAAAAAGACTTCAGTTGCATCCCGGGATAGTGTATGAGTAAAATGAATTTTTGTGGAAAGCTGCAGCCATGTAGATTTTCTTATGTAGCAGAAATAAAGCACTGTTTTATATTTTCTTGTGTTGGATCCTCAAAGTGGACATGTTTGTAGGGATGTTGGAAAACCCATAAGCAGCAACAAGTCCTCTAGCTGTCATTACATTTTACTAGTAGGAAAACTATGATTCAACAAAATGCAGATATTTACAGTCTTGTAACAAGATCTACCGTGTTTTGCAGCACTTTGTTGTTACTCCTTGGCTTTCATGAGATTTGCCTACAAAGTGCAGCCAAGAAACTGGCTTCTTTTTGCATGTCACTTCACAAATGAAATTGCACAACTTATTCAAGGAGGACGACTGATCAAATACAGGCAAGTTACATTTTTAAATGGGGAAGTCATTAAACTGATGGCTCCTGGAATACTCTGTTAATGATTTTTGACTGTGGTGCAAGGCTTTGCATGGGTTCTGAACTTGTTTAACTTTATTGCATTTTGCAAACCTTTTTAATAAGCTTGTTGTCAGTGGGTAGAACTTTCTAGTTTGAACCTTCAGAGGTCTGTACATAGAAAAGGCAGAAAGCCCTTATGGTCATGAGAGAGTGTAGACAGAGCCTTCAGCAGCTGCTGACGATTTTGGGGGCTGTTTTGTGCAGTCTTTTGGTTTGTCTGCATGTGTCCATCTTGATAACTAATTCCTGAGATGGAAACATCCACAAAACTGTGAAGGAGTTGTATGTCTTAAGGAGAAGTCACACAAAACCTGTCAGGGCTGACTGTTCCATACATGAGGTAGAGCCATCTGAGTCTGCCTGGGGAACAGACTGCCATCAGTCTTGCACCCTGATTGTGTGGCAAGCAGTGCAGACACTGCCCCAAGCAATCCTGGTGAGTCAGGATTATGGCTTTTCTCTCTTCTGCCCCAAGAAATTACTGTGGAGCAATAGAGGATGAAACCGACTGAACTACAAATTAAAAAATGAGACTGTGCAAAACTGCAAGTGGACTTGTCTCTGTGTAAATTACTGACCAATGTCCTTCATTCATAAAGCTCTACTGCAAGTTCAGAGGTTTTTAATAGCAATTGTATTTCAATATTCACTCTTACAAAAGCTGTTTTTCTTTTGGCAGGCTGGAGAAAAAGAACTAAATATATTACTTGAAATAAGCCATGGAATGTATTCATCCTGAATGACAGCCAAGGAAGACATGCCATCTACAGTTGCTGTGACAATTACAGTGGGGATGAAACAGAAACACGCATTAAGAATATGATCCCACCAAGAATTCTTCTAATAATTTTTATATCTTGCCTTTTAAAAAGTACTATTCAGCAGCGTAAACCATTACATTTCAAATCTTGCTGCCTTACTGACCTTTAATAACTACCCTTTTATTAAAAAAAGTTACCCACCCAAATAACACAGTATTTGAAAACAAACTTTATGTAACAGTCTACAAAAGTGGCCCATGATGGTTTGACGAAACTCATAATCAACACGAACGGAGGTCAGTAAACAGAAGTGTAGGTGGTATCATTGTTTATGTATTAGCATATTCTTAAAAGCCATTAAACTTAAGTGCATTCATTCCTATTCTATTTTTTTTTAACTTAAGCAGTGGCTTGCTGATCTGCAAGAACAAATGTGTAGATAGGCAGCCTGGAAGTGAGCAGCCACCCCTCTTCCCTCACTGCATGCCTTTTCTCAGTAAAGAGAATTTATTAACATCCATCTTTGTCGCACACTATTTAAAGAAGGCTTGGAAAAACAAAAGCATAGCACTGAATGAAGGAAGGCAACAAAGCCTGATACTGTTCATTAAGAAGTTTTAAGTGGATTTTATTTTTTCCTACTGTTTGAGTTACTCTAGATGTATGTAATTCTTATACAGGCAAAAACTAAACTTGTTTGGAGTTTAAGATCTGAAAGACACAGTGTCTCTTTCAGTAGTTTTTGACTTCATTGTGAGAGTGGTTTTCCTGCATGATCTGCCTGAAAATTACGTTGCTGTAAAGATAAAATTGACAAAGAATGTGAGAATGTATGTTGCAGGTTTTTTTCAGTGCAGTGTTTTTGAACAATAAACATGTTCCAAATGGCAATAAAATTCTTGAACACTTGGAAAAGTTTTGTTTTTCATACTACAATAACGGACAAAAAGTGAAATTTTATTATGGAGTGTCACTTTATTACTGTAACAGCATGAAGCAAAAACTGGCTGAAAAAGTAAATGGTATATACTGAATTCAGGTGAGTGTCCTCTAGATTCTAATACCTAAAACTTCTTTCCCCAGCAGTGTATGTGGGTACCTAGATTGTCTAGTCCTGCTGTGATAGGCAGGGCTGAATTCAGAGCTCCTATTATGTCAGTCAGTATTACATACTGTCTTCTGTCCCTGGAACAGAAGCCCTGTTAGACTTCTGTGCAAATGAGTAGCAAGAGACAAGCAGATAAAGACACCTGATTATATTGGCACCTCATAGTTTGTTGTATTACTTCTGTAGAGAAAAATAAGCTACAACTAAGTTTGAACTTCATGGGTGTGAAATGTTACACTGCTCTTGTGTGAAGCTTGGAGTACAGGCTGTACTCTATTCTCACCTGCTTTGATTACTGTTCATTAGTTCCTGATTGTCTTTGCTTTCCTACCCAGAGAATACCATTTGCATTTTCCTGGTAGCTGCACCATACTTTCATTTCTTTCTACCTATCTCCTTCTTTCTTCCCCTTATCCATTCACTGTGACAAGGGTCAAACTCTTTCATATAGGACTAGAACAAGAGTGAATTGCAGGGAGAAAGCAGGCTTTACCTTGCTTTAATTAGATTTTAAGCCTGGGATGCTTCCTGCTGCCCATACAGACTTAAAAAAGGGGAAAGGGATGTGAAAGGACTGGGCCTTGTTTGGGAAGGAAAGTCCAGTCTGGCCTAGATTTCTACTCCCTGTCAGTCTGCCTAGTGAATAAAACAGTTTATATGGGCAGGGTGCCACCAAGTGGCTTGTGGCTTGTATCAGTCAAAGCATTATTTATCAAGCTATTTACATACAATTTCTTTGTTTAAAGATGCTGGGAGTAAGAGGATTATTTGAATATTAGAAGGAATTATTGCAGTAAACAATTGTATGATTAGTCTGCACCCTACTCCTGTGGCACAAAACACAGTGGCATATGGCCATTTTAGGATGGGGCTGCCTGGGATAATCCAAAAAGGGGAATTAATTATAAGTTAGAGCTCAGTTATTTGCATTTGATCTATAAGATTATAGGGCTTGTCTGTACTTGCCATATTCTGAAACACCGACTTCGTTTTAATTTCACAGCTTGGTTAATAACAACTTTCATCTGTAGGATATGTTCTGTCACTAGAAACCTGTGCTGCTCTCCTCCCAGGCACTGCCTGGTGTGTTCTGCTTCTGTTCCACCACAGTAAGACTGGGAACCACGTGGCCTTTCCTCTCTAGCTGCAGTGGTTACTGCTATAGCAACAGCTGCTGTCTTCTTTGATGTCTTCAGACAGAAAAGAATTTCTCACCTTTGGGAGCAAGTCCTGCTACACTGCTGGTAAGGAATGCAAACCCTTAGGAATTCAAGTGGGAGAGAGTAGCAGCTAAGCTCTCTGTCTGTCTTTCCCCCTTCTCCCCAGTTTGAGCTGGAGATGTCCTGAGTCACTTTTTAAAGGGAAGACATAAGACTACAACTGACCATGGTATCAAAGTAGCTCACGTCTTCTGCTTTTGCAAAATTGAGTGTCCTTGCTGTGGAAGCCTAATGATTTATGTTTCAAATGTGGAAATCATTTGGTAGCGTGGTAATTACATGACAGAAAGCAATAACCATAATTGTGTGGTCGGACAAGAAGGAATTACTTGCAAGCTTTCTTTAATGACTGTAATAACACCTACTGATAGTGAATTTTGTTCAACCTCACACAACTGTCTCATGCTTTATAATCTTTTTAGCCACTTCTGCTATATGCAAGTGGTGGGTTTCTTTGGGGGGTGGGGGTGTTTTGGGGGTTTTTGGAGTTTGTTTTTTTTTTGGAGGTTTTTTACTTCTAAAACTTCAATATAAAGTGAATGTTCTGTACTCTAAAACCAGCAGAAAAATTTCTTGGCCACAGTGCTATAAGACAGCTTGCCAGCTCTCAGAGAAAACACACTCAAAGTAAAATGTAGGTCTCTATAGCATTTTGTTCTCTGTACAAAGCACAATGGTGTCATCTGAGCAAGGACAGCACAGTAGAAAATTGAGTGTGATGGGGGGAAAGTCTCAGTAAGTTTAGAGACAAGGAAGGCAGTAAAAAAGGGAGAGTTTTCTCCTTGGGACCAAGATGGTTTTGACATGAAAATAAAGTGCTTAG
Organism: Turdus rufiventris; assembly: GCA_013186435.1. NCBI lineage: Eukaryota > Metazoa > Chordata > Aves > Passeriformes > Turdidae > Turdus > Turdus rufiventris. The sequence continues at coordinate 588,411 of PYHW01010320.1, forward strand.
AAAATGCAGTCCTAGACTAGGACAGACCAGTCTTATAACTACTCCAGTGTTTTCCCTGGGTTCTTGTATGAATGCTGATACAAACTGTATTATGGTCCAACTAATATGTAGAGCATCAAACTACTAAATGCATTTACTTCAACTGTATGTGTCTCCAGTGTACGTGAATCTGCATTACACTGCTATGGGTGCAGACGTGGGTTATTTCTTTGCATGCCAGTTCTAAGAATGTGAAAGCAGTCAGAAAGAGCAGCAATAAAAAGATGAGATAAAGACAAGTAATAAAAAACCTATTTAGAGTGGTATGTTCGTATCACTTAGTCCAAAGCCCTTAATGAATACAGTCTGTTTCTTCATGCTCATGTGACAGACACTGAAGTTAGCAGTAGAATATAAAACAGTAATATAAGAAATATTCACAAGCACAGTTACCAGCTCTCTTAGGTTTTCAGCCTGTCTCTCGGGGAAGAATAGTGCTCACTGCCTGATGCAATATGACTGCAGTTCTGCTTCTATAGAGCTGGAGTATTTCTGCTGCCAACTTACACAAAGGCTAAAAAGTTTATTGTGATTGAGCAAGACATTGCTGCAAGTTTTACAATCTCTATAAGGTAGAAAAGCAATCAGTCTGACGTTTAATATTAGGCAATTTCTTTATTAAATTAATTGTGGAGAAGTCTGTCTCTCCCCACCCAATCCCTTTCTGCCTTTGCAGATCTAATACCTACCAGTGCATTGCATTTAGTCACTGTGGTAACCACTTAAAAATAATCAATGGAATCAGCTCAACAGCAGCCAGAAGGCAGAAATACTGGTTTTCTGGATAACCTGCTCTGAGTGTCATCACTGGGGTCCTGCTCCTTCCAGATCATTGCCTCTCTTTATCACATGGCCTAAGCTTAACCATGATACTGCTCTCATCTTTTCCTACTTTTCATCCTTTTCCCTTTCTTCCCACCTTCTTTAACAGCAGGTTTCAAGTAACTATGGCAACAAGGCTAGGAATTTTCCACTTATTCGTTTTGTCTGAAATCTGGGTCATGTCTTTCTCATTAAGTGAAACTTGTATGGAGATAACTGGTCCAAACCCAGCCTTTAGTGCAAAAGAAGGCAGTGTCAGTTATGGCAGCACTTACATGGTGGCTGTATTTGGTCCATTGCATTAGAAAAAATGTAAAGGTACAAAGTAAGCCACTTAAAATTTGAAAGGTATTTAGTAATTTCAAAAGCATTTAGTCCATAACTTGCTCAGAGAGAGCCATTGCTGTAACTTGCTCTAATTGATGTTGATTTATAGGCTGATAGGGATAATAGGATATATAATAATAGGATAAAAATAGAATATAGGCTGCTGGGAATAATTTAATATTGTATTTCTTGTCCTAAGGTAAGTATTAACTAAAGGGGTGCCTTTTCAGAGTGGTATCAAGTGATGTAAATTATACCAGCAGCCTCTTTCAAGAGGAAATGTGGTAGTGTGAAATCTTAAAGGTGTCTCCTGACAGGACAAGATATTAATCTCCTCTAATCTGTCACTACAGTCTGACTGGATCTGAGATCACAGTTTCAGGACAGAAAGATCTCCAGATTTTAACTTGTTTCAGTGCCAAGGGAGTAGCAAGATTATCTCAAATGTTTCTGCTTTACATCTCCTTGCACCTAGGATGACTTAAAATCCTAAAAAAATTGCTGTGTTTGTTCATGGGGAAGCCATGCAAAGCAACAATTTCAAGGTATTTTTGTTCACACTTGCTGCTATGGGTCACCTGCAGGCAAAGCAGAAAGCAGTGTGATCAGAAACCTATCTATTACTTTCACAAGTAACTTGGTGAGCATCAGCTCTCATCTGGATCATTGTTAGTAAAAGATCTAGCAGGGTATCCAGTAGTGTCTCAGCTGACCAAGCACCTGCACTACCTGATCTGAGTGTATGATGCCAGACAGAGATGAGCTCACAAAGCTGTTAGGTAGTTCCTTGCATATGTGTTGTTTTGGCCACAGTGAGTCACTAAAGGCTATTACCTTTCCCTCCAAAGTTTTGCAATAGCTCACAATCTTCCTGTGAATCACACACACACCTGGTTGCTACCGGGTGCCTGTCAAGCACACCAGGAAATAGCTCATCTGTAGCTGGTTTTTGTATGCCTCAGTCTTCTACATCAGAGACCTAAGAGTGAGGTTATTTAGAGTCACTAGAGAAGTGATGACTGGATCTGGAAAGGTCTGAATCACAGCAGAAACAAACAATTACCATGAAGCTGGATGAAGCCACCATGTGGCCTGTGATCTGCAGACAAATTAGAAAAGCTGAGTTTCCTAAACTGATGCAAAGAAAGGGGATATCTTTTTCAGCTTTTGATTCCTTGTTCCTTGTGTTTGGATCACCACTACCTGTCACTGTCAGCAATGAAGGCTTGTTGGAAGATGTTCCTAGTTGCATTTGCAGGAGCACAGGATCTTTTCAAAAGATACGAAGGGCATTCATTCCCCACTGTAAAGCTCCCTTCCTTTCAGAGGCCTTCAGAAGCTGCTGCTTTGTGTAACGTGAGATGTTTGCACCATACAGCAGGATTGAGGTGAGGTCTCATCAAGTGGACTAGGCAAGTCCTCAGAGCAGCTCTGCATTGTGTTTTCTGCCATGCTCCCAGGAGGTCTCTGTAGACCATTTGTTTAACATTCCTTACAGCCCCTAACCTTAACCTTTCAGCAGTATTCATTGAAATAGCCCATTTCTAAAGATAAAGAATGCAAAGGTGGGGAGGGATACAGGACATTAGAACTTTAAATATGAGTAGAGCAATCACAGAACTGGTATTTTTGTGGAATAAGTGTTTACGCTTACAAGACTGAAGGGTACAGACAATGCTCTATGTACATTGAAAGTACGCCACCAACTGCATCAATTCAGTAAGTAGACTGAATTCACACATTTTTCAGGAAGACAACATCACTTACAAGATTTTCTAGTTAGCTTCAAATTTAGATACAGATACATGCAAACCAGTAAGGTCAACAATCAGTGAAACATATGCAAACTACACCATCTCTTATGACTAGAAAAACTGAGGCGTGCAAGTCTATAATTCTGTCATCATAAAAACAGAAAATATCTTCAGATGTTGTAGGTTTGTGATCTAAAGGCATAATGTTACTTTGTACCAGCTATTTTGACTTGTGTTAGCAAAAGAATTTTACCTTTTTAGAAAGTTTTTGATCCTGATGTCTTATCAGCCAAAGTTCATCAGTGCAGAAACACTGAACAACACAGGCCTTCCAAACTGCCTCTTTTGGCAAGGTTAATGATTATCTCATGCTATTTCATGAGGGTACAGAGAATTAAGAATTTCTTTTGAGCAGAGAAAAGAGGAAAAACACATTTAGGGTGATTATGACAACCTTCTACTCAAGAAGGAAACAAAAACCACCCTTTGCCTCATTCAGGAGTGAAACAGCTGTGGGTTCCAGGCTGGCTGCACAGCCCAGGCAGCTGCAGGTGGGAAGAGGGGACAGCAATAGGATGCAAGCTGGACACCCCACACTGCCCAGGTGTGCACTGCTCTTCTCTGCTTTCTCTCTGCGCTTGTTCACACAGAGACAGAAGAGCTTCAGCTTGCTCTCTGCCAGGTGCTTACCTGCCTGTATTCCCTGCACTACCAGAAAGCCACAGTAATCCAGTGCACAGCCAGCCACTCCTGCTTAAAGTCATGCAGACCAGAAGGCTAGACTCAAATTTAAATTGTCTACATCTATCCATATATATCTATAAATTGGGAGGGGAAAAAAAACAAAACCAAAGAGAACTTGCTCAGTTTTATATTTTGCTGTCACATATGCTTTGGAATTAAAACACTTCTGTAACGATGTTGTTACAATTTTGGGGGTTACCAAGAAAGATGATTTGTGCACACTCAGGCACACCCTCTATTTTCTCTCCGCTCTTTCTCCCATTTCTTATCCCCTTCTTGCAGGGTCATGGTTGTGTTGTTCCCTTACACACTGTCCTCGCTGTGCAGGTCCTCGCAAGGTATGGGCAATGCTGCCTGGCTCGGCTGACATTTTGCTATTGTTTGGCTACTTTCACGCAAGTGTTTCTTCCATTATTAATTTTAGCCTTGACCTAAAGCTTCCTGAGATGCCAATGGCCTGTCGTCAGGCTGGAAAGGCACAGTTTGTGTCCAAGTGTTTCCCCTAACAGCCAAGGCAGAAGGCACCTAGGAACTTTCCTAAGTGTGTGAGGGGAGGGGGGTGGGAAGGGAAGGTTTCTGTTCTAAAGGCCTCACTGCGGGCTCTGCTGCCAGGCTCATCCCAGAGCACGCGGCGCAGGATCGCTCCTAGATGGTTCTCGGACACATCCAGTGAGGGAGACTGCACAACCTCCCGGCAAAACCTGGTCACCCGCACAGTAAAGCTCTTCCCCGTACCCCAGTGGAACTTCCTGTGCACCATTTGAAGAGCCAGGTTCTGCTCAGCGGTGCCGAGCAACAGGACCGGAGGCAAGGGCAGAAACTGATGCTCAGGCAGTTCCACCTGCAGGAACCACCCCGGCACCAGCGTACTCCACGCTCTACCAGGGCCCTGCGCACCCGCGATGCTGCGCTCTCTACTCCTGCGTTCACCGCGCTCATGCAAACCACGCTGCTGTGCCAAGGCCGATTCCGCGGGTGGCGATGAAGGCGATCTCAGGCAGAAAAAGCCCTTCTTCCTCCCCGGTGCCTGCAGCCAGGGCCGCGCCGGGGGGGCGGCAGCGCCAGCCCGCGGCCAGCCGGGCACTGCGCAGGCGCGACCCCGCCGCCGCAGGGCGCGCGTCACTTCCCGGTTGGGCCGGCGGCCCGCGGAGGAGCGCGGCCCCGTCCCGTCCCGACCCCCGGTGCGGCCGGCCCTGCTCTGCCCTGCCCTGCTCTGCCCTGCCCTGCCCAGGGAGGGCCGCCATGGAGAAGCTGCGGCGGGTGCTGGCCGGGCAGGACGACGAGGAGCAGGGACTGACGGCGCAGGTACGGTCCGGCGAGAGCCCGCTCTCCGTTCCCCGCGGCGCCGCCGGGAGTCGAGCGGCGCTGGGGCGCGGGGCCCGCCCGCGGTCCGTGTCTCGGGCGCTGCCGTGCTCCCCGCGCTGCGCTCCCCCGTGCCCGGCCTGCGGGCACGCACAGCCCGGGCCTGCTGTGACAGCGGGACAGGCAAAGAGAGACCCGAGTTTGCGGCGTGCGCCGGGGGTCGTGGGCAGCAGGCTCTGCCCGGAGGATGGGTTTTGGATAATTACTGGTGGGATGCTTTTGCTGTGTTGGTGGCTTGGCGTCCTTCGGTTTCTGCAAGCGGGGAGTTTGGGTCAGATAACATACTATGCTCCCCTCCAACCTGACTGAGTCTGCGATTCAGTGCGAATTGTTTCTTCATTCCCTTTATGTCCTTATATTTGCAGAAACAAAGGTTCTCTTTAGACAAACATCGTTTTGTGTACATTCTGCTGAAATTACTTTTTGCCTCTTACTCCTTAAGTGTGGCTTATTTTTTCTACTTCCTTCCAAGTATCTCCCTATCGTTAGCAGGTTATTTTTGTTCCGTTTTTACTATGTTTGGAGACCGTACATTCCTGAGAACTAATCTCTAGGTTGAAGCCAAGCTGAGCATGCTTACAAAGAACCATTTATTCCTTTAGCTCTCTCTTAATTCATGTGACTACAGGTCAAAGTGCCCCACATCAAGGAGGATCTTGCCACTGCTTGCTACCTCCAGGCTGCTGGAGCATGGTGGAGGAGGCTGGAATGTGTCTGGGATCTGAGCTGCAGCTAACAAACCTTGGGGAACCAGCACAACCTGAGCATAGCTGGCATAATGTTAGTTCTAGCAGCTTGCTGCTGGTATGCTTCACTTGGTTTTGCACCGAGTTGCCCTTGGACTTCAAGGTTCATTAATCTGGCCTCTCTGCTACATGAAATCACTTAAATTGTGCCCACTGATTCTGGAAGCCGTGTAGAATCAGTGTCCTTTCACACCAGAACTGGCTGCCAGCATTTGGGAGAGATGCCTTACCTTCTGCTGTTCTCAGGATTGTTAAATAAATACTTATATTTCTGGTAATTTCCACTCAGTTCCAAGAGAATGGATTGTTCTGCCATCACCAGGCACATTTCATGCAAGGCACATGATAGTGACATAGAGTTTTCCTTTACTTGATGCTGTGATAGTTGTTTTAAGGTGGCAATCAGTAAATAAATGCCTACATATTTAATGCTTTTATATTTGGGGTTTATATCCTGTGGAGAGAACTGAGCTAAGAATGTGTTTAGTTTGTTAAATGTCAGCAATTAAACCATATAGGATTTCACTATTGCACATAATGATACTGTTATAGCCAGAAAAGACTTTAAATAAGAAAAGTCTGCCTATACTTAAAGCCCGTCTGGTACATGATAGAAGAAAACTTATAAATGTATCTGTGTTGCAGTGCAAAGGAGCTTCATGCTGAGGTGAACCAGAAAGATCTTTAAAATAAATAAATATTTCTTGACTTTAAGATAAGTCAAGTGTTTATGTCAGGCAATTTCTCAGCCGTATTTTTCTCTCAGGGTAAGTAGCAATGTGTTTGTAGAACGGTAGAAATCAAGCCTCTTTTTAGAGAGGAAATTCATACGTGACATTCACAAAAGTTAGAGCTGAGTGGTGCTGACTATTTTTATAATGTGTGTATTAGAGCAAAAAAGTGTGTGCACCCATGCAGGGAGGAACACTTGGTAAGAGGTGGGGCTGTGAAAGCAAGCGTGGGGTTATGCACTGTTTTCATCATCTTTCTGCAGACAAGTCATGTGTTTGACTGAAAACAAAGGCCCTCTCTTTGGAATATCTGATAGTTGTGTAGTAGCCATCATATGGTTCTTGTCCATGGATATCTCTGTATTCCTTCCCTTGATTTTTGCAGAACCATTATGAAGTCACAAGTCATTCCTGCTAAGTAGAAGACAAGTCTATAATGAAAGAACTGTGTGGTTATTCTTTCTGTACTTTCTAAACTCTTCAGATGACCAGCTGTTGTTTCTTGCTGCAATTAAATCCATTATTCTAAATATATATTTTTAAAAGGGAATTCATTACTAAAAAGATCAATAATAAATAATACATGTAGCAGTGTTATGATGTTTTTAGTGCAGCATTATGCTGTTTAGTTTTATCAGCGCCAAAACTAATGCAAAATCAGGCCATGTGATGATACATTGGCTGTTGCATGACAGCTGACAGCTGCTTAAAGCACTCAAGATTTCAACAAAGAGGAATTGACCAGGTATTTCTTATATTTTTATAAGAAATTTTATGTTACATTTCTTATATTTCATTTCATATGTTACATTTCTTGTATTTTACTCTCAACTGCTGATAGAAGTACATATAAGGAGGCTTGTTAGGGAAAGATGAGAATGTATCTCTATAAATGTTTTTTTTTCAGTTTGGCTTAGAAACTCAATTCTGCAAATTTACTCAACGTTTCTTTCAATTTTCTCCATTACTTGCATATATACCATTGAGAAGAGATGTAATTGTTAGCTTCTGGAATACTAAAATAAAGAGGTTCTGTTTTTCTGTTTGCCTACATGGAAAACTGTTATAAGACCATTACTATATGGGGGGAGCCTAGGTGGGTGTTCAGAGCCACAAGAAATGTCTTTGATTGAAGGCAGCCTTGTGGATTATTTTTATATTGTTTATGGTGTGTCCATTGCAGACTAATCAGCAATGATGCTGTTACTGTCACTTGTAATTCGTGTATCAGGCTATTGCAAGGCTGTTCCTTATGTTTCAGGAAGTCTCCATTCCAAATTCATTTCCACTTAGGGTTTCCTCTTGGTTTTTGGATGTCTTGGGCATTTCTTTCATATACTGATAACTTGAAATAGCCTGTGAATAAATAGCTTTGCTTCTTGCCCAGGAGTTTGGCATTAAAGTTTAGCAATAGAAAACGAAGGATTTTCTTTTGTTGATTTCAGTTTAATTTTTCTTTTACTTGTTAGAAACGAGCTGATAAGCAGTATAGCAAGAAGGATATGTTTTACAGGAACTCGCTTGTCACCACTACTGTGTAGTTCTCCACAGGAACTACAGATGTTGAACATGCCTGGCAATTTTTTCAGTCTCCTAAGTAAAAACTTTTGCTTATGCAAATACCATAGACTTCAATGACAGCTTTTTTTATCTGAAATCTGGGATTAGCTGTATAATTTATGTCAGACATACAAAAAGAATCTTTAGCACCTTTGTCTTGTTTCCTGCTTTTGTTGCAAGGGCAGCTTAGACTTCCTTTTTCATAGAGTTCATAGTCTCTGAGAACCTAAGTTACCTCAGGGCATCTTGTGGTCCCTAGTATAAAAATTACTGCCTGCAGCATGTGTGGCAGAACAGTGCAGTGTCAGAACTTCAGCTTCTAGAGTGAGCCGGGCATTTTAGCACAAGCTGGTGTCTGTGGTTCGTGCAGCTGAACTGTGTATCTGTAACTTCTGCAGCAAGGTGCTTCTCTGCAGTATGGAACAGGTGTCTTGGAAGGGCAATGAGTTCCATTGCTTCCATGAAACCCAAAAAGTATAAACTGTAGAATATCCTGGCTTGGAAGGGACCCACAAAGACCATCGAGTCCAGCTCCTGGCCCTGAACAGCACCATCCCCAAGAGTCACACCCTGTGCCTGAGAGCACTGTCCAAACACTTCTTGAGCTCTGTCAGGCTGCTGCTGTGACCACTTCCCTGGGGAGATGTTCCAGTGCCCAAACACCCTGTGAGTGAAGAACCTTTTCTAATATCCAGCCTAAACCTCCTTTCACAGCTTCAGCTGTTCCCTCATGTCATGGCTCTGGTCACCACGGAAAAGTGATCAGTGTCTGCCCCTCTGCTTCCTCTCATGAGGAAGCTGTAGACTGCAATGAGGTCTCCCCTCAATCCCCTTAGGTACTGGGGACTAAGAAAATGCATTATTAGATCCCCAGTTTCAGTATTCAAGCACTGTGTTAAGCAGGTCCAGCTTGACAACATAAATGATGACATCATTGGGAATGGTTGGAAGGTTGAGCCTTCATTTTAATACCATGTAATGTATTTCATTTTATTATTACACAGAATGCTCTGACAGCCCTCATGCCACAGCTTATCTTCCTGTAGTTCATGTGCATATATTGTCAATCAGTTTTTAAGAGTTAAATGCATAAAATGTAACAAACTTTTGGGGTTTTGTGGTATTTTTTGCTCCAAGCCTTTGTGTGGTTCTCTTATTTCTTGTGCTGGTTTTTTTTGCACCTCTTAACTGTTAGGGATTTAAATGAAGATAAAGCTGTTTTCAAATTTATTTGAAGAATGAAATCTCCTGGTAGTCACTTCAGGAACAACTGTCAGATGATAAGATTAGAAGTAGAAGAGCAGTAAGTGGCAGCAATGAGCCTGATGCACCTGAATAAAGGATTTATCTTCATCCTTTCCCTGTTTCCTAGGCAATCTGAAATGTGTGTGTTGCTTTTACTGATCTACACTTCATTTCCGAACACAGATGGAAAGGATTTTTACTCTTTTGTGTATATGTGTGCACTTGTGATTAGTTGCATGAATAGGTGTAACTGAGGGTGTGATTGAAATGGGTATCTTCAGCTGTGTGCTACCAGCTCTTCTTACTATTCTTAGAAATTCAGGACTCTGACTATCAAATATGATTTAAAACACTAAACTGTGGTTAAGTTACTGTTTTTGTTTGTTTCTTTAATGCACACATAAGGATAAAGTGTTGGACCTAACAAGGTAAGCTCACATCTTCTGACCTTTGGAAAGTCCTGCCAGCCCAGCACCTTCAGGTGTGCATGAACGTGGGAGTTTTTTATTAAACTAGATACGGATTCTTCATTTGTACAGATGTGAAGGTGTTCTAACCAAATGTCCTTGGTTAGCTTACCACTGCCTGAAAGAGAAATTTCTCAAGAGATAAGGAGAAATATCGTACTCATTGGCTGGGGAAGATCTGACAGGTATATTTGGTTAATAAGACTTGATTAAAATATCTGCTCACTGTAGAACAAGAGAGTAAGTTTGCCTGTGACATCTGAACAAATAGGAAAGTTGGGTTTTTAAAGTAAGTGAAGCAACACTTAACAGGCCAGTTTGAAACAGAAAGTACGTTTAATTGTGGTGACCTGGAGTAAGATGAAGTGCATTGTTCTTATAGCGTGGGTGGAGATGAGCTGAGCATATCTAACAAATCACTTCTGCTGAAAGGGGCCTTTCTGCCAGATACATGGCCCTACCTCTTCCCTTACATCAGCCCTGCTTCTTTTCTGACAGCTTGCAGAGCTGGCTTGGCTCATTAGCCAAGTCATCAGAATAGAAAGAACACTAATTCTGTTTTCATGTCAGGAGCTGTGTCAGGTAGCTCAGCTCATTATGTTCTGGAGACACTCTGGAGAAGCAGGAAGTGAAATATTCCCTTTCAGCAGGTTAGCTTAGTCTGATGAAACACACTGTGTTCATCTGCCTACACCTTCAGGAGGTAATAGGAACAGTAATTGGAGTTGTAATGCTTGCACTGGATACTGGCATTAATATGTACTAGGGATCTTCTCTAGTAACAGGAAAAGGTGGTAATGTCTATAGTAACCTACAGTGTTGCACAAATGGATTAACTCCTCTGCAAATTGCTGAAAGGTCCATTCATTCTTTTGATTTGGTACATATGTGACTATTTGCAATTGTGTGGAGATGAAAGAATATGTTTCAAAGTGAAGCAGCATTGCTTGCATGCCAGGATATACCTTTATGAGTTTTGTCTTTGGTTTGTTTGTAAATATATTTTCATATGTTCCAGATTGACAATATGATTTTGTAATATGAAAAAAATAATATGCAAACAACTGTTAGGCAAGGTAAAATAATTATTTCTGGCTAAAAATTATTTTGTTTGAAATTAAAGACTATAATGGGGAAAAAAAATTTGTCCTTTAGATTGTTCTAAACATCCTTTTTTTCATGTCTTCTTATTAAGGTCCTTGATGCCTCAACACTCAGCTTTGGTACTCGAGTCAGATGGTTTGCCATATGCTTTGTTGCTGGCATTGTGTGTTCTTTTCTTGTAAGTAAAGTTATTTTTTTCCTTGTGCTTTGTTACTGTTCTACAGTTGAACCTCATTCATATTCCTTTTATGTGTGATTCCATGTTTGTTTTATCCTGCATTCTAAATGTTGTATTTATTTATTTAATTGGACATTAAATGTATAATTTGCTCTGTTGATCTCTAAATTATAATTTTGGCCATTTTTCTTCCAATTACAGAAGAGAGCATTTTTACTGTAGCATAATACCTTTTCTTACTAAAAGGTTTGAACATTGACAAAATACGCTCTTTTTTTGTAACTGGTGTATTAAGAAAGAGGCGTGTACCAATCTTATTTTTATTCTCTCCAGTAAAAGGAAAAAAGAGGGGGGAAGCTTGAAAGGTTTGTAAAGGCTGAAGAAACCACAATTGTAGCATGTCACACTCAACAAATCAATAGGTGAAGACTGTGTTTGTGTTTTGAGACTTGAAAAACCTGCTGCCCTCCTGGTGGTTTTACAGTCAGCAAATCATCTGTTCATTCCCAAACTTCAGGGGCTGGCAGGAGTCTGCAGCCTGTAGTTAAGAGTTGAGTTTTATTAATTGCTTGGCTTTGTCAAAATCTGACACAGGTAACTTGCACTAAAAGGCAGTTTTTCAGCTGCGTGGAAACTCCCAGGAGCAGCTGAAAAAAACATTGGGGAAGTCCTCCCCTTTTCTTCTTTCTCTCTTTTCCTTCCTCCCTCCCCCCCACCCTTTCCTGCCTCCCTCTTTCTTCCTCCCTCTTTGTCTTTCTTTTCACCACAGATTTCCACTCAAATTGCAATTCAGTGGAATGCAGTTTCTTTTTTTTTTTTGTTTGGTTGGGTTTTTTCAGGACACAGTGTGCAGATCACAGTTTGTTTTGCTTCTAGTGGAGGCTCTATTTAGGCTCTGGCAGGCTGAGAAAGTTGGGTCTGTACAGGCTGGGGAAGAGAGGGTTGCATGGAGACCTCATAGCAGCCTTCTGGTGTCTTAAGGGTGCCTGCAGGGAAGCCAGGACAGGGCTCTTTCTCAGGAGCTGTAGTGATAGGACAAGGAGTGATGGGTACAAATCGAAAACAGAGATATTTAAGTTAGATATAAGGAAGAAATTCTTTATTGTGAGGCACTAGAAGAGGTTGTCCAGAGAAGTTGTGGATGCCCCATCCCTGGCACTGTTCAAAGCCAAGCTGAATGGGGCTTTGAGCAGCCTGGTCCAGTGGAAGGTGCCCCTGCCCATGGCAGTGGCAATTGTATCTAGGTGGTTTTTAAGGTTCCTTTTCTCCCTAATCATCATAGGAAACTGTGATCAGCAGAAGGCTTTGGATTTTTTTAAGTTCAGTGGAAAGAAGAGATATCTGGAAGTAAGAATTCTTAAATGTTTCTGTTCAGCCTTAGTGTGTATTTAGGCTGCAAGCCCAAATGGTTGATTGGAGGAGAATATTAGTGCAGCTTTATGATATTTTATCTTGGGTGCAGAGGCGTAGGGTGTACAGTGGGACATTGTAACAAAGTGAAAGTGTTGTGAAATAGGATATAAACAGTACAAATAAATGTGTTCAGAAATTGCCAAGTGGTAAAAATATCTAGAAATCCAGTCAACCAGCACATTGCCAGCAGGTGGCAATAGAAGTGTGCTGGGTAGTGACTGCTGCAACTCTGAGAGCAGTGTGCTCTATTAGTGTGTGTCAGAATGATATTTTTCATAGTATGAAGTTGTATTTATAGATTATAAAATCTAAATAAATTGAATTCACTAATTGCAAATGCATCAATAACCTGTATTTTATAGGGAACAGCATTGCTATGGCTCCCAAAGGGCATCAAACTTTTTGCAGTGTTCTACACCCTGGGAAATATTGCTGCACTCGCCAGGTATGATTTCTTAGTCGTTGGTTTTAGAAAAGTACCCTCCTTTTCAGCTACATTTCCATTTGCTTTTACTCTAGAGTGCTGTCTATGTTGTATATAAACAACATTGTTTTATATTGAATGCTGATAACAAAAACTTGTTTGTTTTACAGTTTTGTTGTTTATCAGTTACCTTACATGCCTGTTTGTGGACACATCACAACTGCTGTATGAAGTATGAATAACAAATGGCTAGCTGAATGTTTTGTACATTTTTCAAAGTAAAAGTCCTTGCTAAGTTCTTCTGCCAGGTACAGAAGTACCTCTGTGTGGATACTGTTACTGGAAGGAGCTTTTTGCTTATAACAGATCATCCTGTTTCCAAGAAAACTTTCAATAAGGAAACATTCAGGAAATCCTTGTTTTGACTGTAAGGCTGAAGGCAGAATCCTGAATTTGTTCATAGTGTATTTTTAAACTCTGATTCTTCTAAGTGTTCCACGTAACAGTTAGTCCTAAAAGATTTACAAAAGGGGGCCTCTTAAGATTGAAAACTTTCACAGTTTGAAAGACACATAATAAAAAACTTAATGTCTATAAGGTATTTTCAATTTCTATTTGTCCTCCTCCTTCTATTAGTGTAGTTGAGGCATGGTCATGGGACTCAAACCCCATGGAGTCTGGTCTTAACTTTCATGGATTCTGACTTTAGTCAAGTAACTTTTGAGTCAAAGCATTGTTAATCTGTTAAAAGTCAGGTCATGTGATGTTAACATTTGAGAAATGTGAAGATACAGCTTTTCCTCAACAAATTTGTTAGGAGACAAAAATGTCTGTACTGACATTGAGTCTCAACTGTAGAACTATTTCCATCTCATACAAAAACAAGAAAAAAAGTTTATACTGGAGACAGGCAAAGCTAAGTGTTTGCCTTTCTCTCCCTTATCTTACTCTTTATTCTTTGTTGTTGGTTTTGGGTGAGGATTTTTGGTTGTGTTGTTGATACCTGGTACTTTAAGTGTGTTTTCACTTCTTTAAATTAATTGAGTTTTTTAGAAACTTAGTACTAATCAAGTCAATAATTGAGTTAAAAGGAAAGTTTCTACAGACTAGTATTTCTTTGAGGAGAATGCTGAGAAACTTATGCTGCACTCCACCTAAAATTAGAAGAAAAAAGAGGCCCCTTTTTCCTTAAGTAATCGTTTTGGATATAAAAAACTGGCAACTGTGTTCTAAGAACAGTAGGAAGATGACAATGAAGTCCCAAATTGGCAAGCAGATTTAAACTTTTCCAGCCTTGTTTGCAAGTCTGTATTTAAACCAAAATGCAGATACCACTCTTACTAGCCTGTTTCTTCTCCTCTAGCTTGTTTTTACTATTGTTTTCTAACCATGAACAATGATGCTTGATTATTCTCAGGGATGATGAGAGTGTCTCCTACAGAGCTGTGTATCTGAAAGAATTATTCTGTTTAACTGGAGGATGTCTAGAATTTTTTTCCAGCCTTTCTTTCTGCTCTGTATGGAATCTCTTCTCATGTCTGGAGCAACTCTTGTTCTGTAGGTCTTAACAATATAAATTCAGATTACAAACAATGCCTTTTGCTTTGTATTTTTTCTGCGTATTTTATGTAGCCAAACTTAACTTCTTTTTACCACTGTATTTTCCTCATCCCTATCCTTCTACTAGCTAACTAATATTTTCTTCTAGTTCATCCCATCCCCTTTTTTTTGGTCTTAATTTAATTTTATGGCTTGGCCAACAAGATGAAAAGAATTCTGAGAAAAAATTAATTTGGATTGCAGTGAATTCAAAACTTTCCTTTTTCTACTGATTTGTCATAACTTTTTTCTGTTTAATATGGACATTTGAGGTCTGTCTACATCAGATTAAAAAAGTGAAGGAGATAAGTGTACAAAGTTGCTGATAGGAGAACATTTGGATGTGGAAAATTGAGTTCTATATACTGCCTGGAAGGTGTATTCCCATATTTTCTGTCATAGAAGGCTTATGGTTGGTTTTAGGAGGAAGCTCTATCAAACTCTTCCATGCTTCATTTAGTGTGAAAATGAATGACTAAAAAAGAAGTTAGACTAGATTTTGTGCTCTGTAGTGAAGCATTCAGACCACCACAAGATTACAGGCATTTTAATTCTCATTAAATTGTTGTGTTTTCTACAAAGCAGAATGACAAGGAAGAAAGGGACTGATCTCAAATATTTGAAGCCTGAGAATTACTCCTGAGGTTGTGAACTCTTAGTTCAGATGGCATTTCTTTGCATAAAAAGGTACAGCATGTGGTGTTGCTGATGAATTTCATTCTCCAAGTTAACTACAGAGTAGGAAAAAGCAGGAGGATTAATACAAACTGCTAAACTTTTTCCTGCCTTTTTGCTTGCTGAGTTTGACTAAAAGAGGTAAAGCTTCCCTGTAATCTTGATTGTAGTTACTCGCATTGTGCCTGGGTAAAAAAATCTGTTGTTAAACAAAAAATTTTTACAGCAGGTTGGTCTTTGTAACTTGACATTATTTTGGCAAATCAGTTGTTACAACATCTTCAACACAAAATTCACTAGACTTCAACATGATAACTCTGCTGTACTTGTTTTGGTAATGTAAAAAGCTCTAACCACTGTGTTTGTTCACTGTATTCTTTTTCCTGAAATCTTGGGTATGATCTCATTTACTTCTGCAGTTTTCTCATCTTTTTTTTTTTTCTTTTTTTTTTTCTATCTATTATGGTGCTTGCAATCTTAAAATAACAATCAAAACATCTTTGACCACCCACCCATCTCTAAATCCATGAAGAGCTACTTATAGTCATTGTTCAATCTCCCCCCATTTTGTGTCTCTTAACATAATTTAAATTTAACTGTAACTGCACTGCTTTCTTAATCATCTTATTTATAAATGGCATTCAGCACCATCAAACAGATTATTAGTGGAAATGTGTCCTTTCTTATTTGGTGAAAAAGTTCATGAAAACTGATTTGCTTCTATGCTCTTCTGTTATTCCTTAAGTATATCCTTGTCAAATTCTGTCTTCTCTTATCTCAACCAATATAAGTGTTCTTCTATTTGCCTGTTACTTATTTTTCACTATGGTAATATTTTGGAAAGAGTTTTGTGACCAAGGGTGACTCATAAACTGTTTCCAGGGCTAAATTCATGGAGTATTTTACCTTCTGTTCTGGTTAGTCTCTGTTGCTAAGCACTGAAACATCTTTTTTTAAAGCCTTTGTAGTCATCTATCTGTTGGAAAACTGGTCAATTACCTACAGTCTTCTAGAAAGAGCTATTTGAAAGTGATTTACAAATTGTTTTGTTTTTTTCTCTCCTATTAGTACATGTTTCCTGATGGGGCCAGTGAAGCAACTGAAAGCAATGTTTGATCCAAAACGATTAATAGCTACCATTGTGATGTTGGTAAATACACTATCTTTGTTTCCTTTTATTAAAAAGTTTCCCTTTAGCCTCAAAGCTAAATTTGATGCTTTGCTAAAGGGAGGTTATTTCTCGGTCTGCTTCTTCCTTCTGAAGAGGAATGACTGTCAAGGTGTCACAAAGATCATCTAGCTCCTTTCTGTGAACATGTGTGTTTTTGTTGTTTATGATTTCTTAATTAATAACTTGGAGTAAAATGTTCCTTACGAAATACCTCTTAATAAATGCTGACAGCAGGTTAATTGTTTTTATTTCCTAAAATATTTTCTTCAAGAAAAGCAGAGAGAGGCTTTTTTAACTACTATGAAAAGTCAGTGGCCCCCAAGTGTACCTTGACAGTTGTTTTTTGGCTGCAACTTGGTCTGTAAAGGTCAGTGGTTCAGCACTTTCAAAGCAAAGGAGAAAATTATTTCCCCAATGTTTGGGCAGCCATGTGTTCAGCTTTGAGATTCTCCATTGTGACATCCCTGGCTCCTTTACTTCCATGACCATCATTTCTTCTTCCAGAAGGATGGGAAAAAACCTTCTCCCCAGTATCAGAATTCCTATCCCAAAGTTCTGTATTAGGTAGTTTAAGCAACTTTCTCCCCCTGCTGCTTCTCTGTTGAATACTTTTCTTTCTGAAGTTCCTACTGATTTGTTTCAACTTTTATTTTTGAAATGTAGTTTGCTTTCCTTTTCTCTCTATCATATAATTTGTTTTTGTAGTTTAGTGGGTAAAAAAGTTGTCATAATTCTTTCTGAATGGCTGTCATATGCAGGTTACATGTTCTTCCTCTCACACATCCACATGAAACAATAGTTATTATCTCATTTGAGAATTATGTTTACGTATAATTCAAATGAGAAGCTTACATTTGCTCTTGTCTTTTGAGGAAGTAATTTGATCATTGTTTGGATTCCAAACTTTGTTCAAGAGGTTTGTTTTGTTTTGTTTGAGTGTTTTTGTTTTGTTCTGTTGTTATTTTCAACTCATAGCAAGTTACAAGTCCTTGGAAGGTTACATTTTGTAAACGTGAATTTAAAATGTCCAAGAATATCTCCAGTTCTCCTAGAATCTGTATTTGCTGAGCATGAATTCTCCAACACTTTACAGCTGTGGGCTTTTTCCAGTGAAACTGAGAGCCTAAGCCAGACACTTAAAACAGCAGGCACAAAAATCATTTTGCTCTGATGATCCTGTCATCGACTGTGCTCAGACATGGTGACAAAGAAAATAGCATGCTTTGAAGGCTGTAAAAACAAAGCACATCAGGGAAATGGAAAGAGAACAGAGAGCAGAACAAACATCACAGACCTACCTGTGCAGAGAGGCCACCAGCAAAGTTGGGAAAATGAGAATGAAAGGTTTCATCTAATAGTGAACATGAACATTGGATAAGAGCTAAGACTTTTAGTATGGAAATTTCAATAAAATAGAAAAGAACTGCTAAATTTAAAGTTTTGAAAGCTTCAGATGAATTTTACTGTTTTAATCCCCATCCTAACACAAAGCTAGAATTGTAGGTAGTTCAGGAGTCACAAAAGTGTTTGGAAAATTTCAAGAGCATGTTACTTTTCTTCCTTTCAATGAAACACCCAACAAATTTGTTTTCTAGTGAAAATTAATTTGTGTTTTTGTTCTGTTTTGTACTATATGTAATGAAAAATGGAGGAAGCCAGATAAGATTCTAATGGGAAAGTTCTAAGTGATGGTTAAGCTTGCACAAATGGTGTGATTATTTGGCGTAGTAAACCGTATCATTGTAACATTCTATCTGAAGTGTTTAAGGACCTTGAACAAAGCTTCATGTGAGCTTTTTCACTGTACCTGAGGCAGCTGCTCCCTAGTGGACTCTTCTTTAGTGTCAGATGAAAAAGCACTGGCAGATGAGGCATAGACTGTATTTGCCAGATCCTGTAATTGAAAATGGATGTTTTTAATAAAGAGTTGTTCACAGCAATGCACACATCTTTCTTGTCAGAGACAGGTGTTATGAATACCAGGTTCAGAATGATAGTATGTACTGGAACAAGAGAGTAGCAGTTACCAGACTCCTTGATTCCTTTCAATAAAGCTTTATCGTCTAAGCCCACCTCGTAACAGAACCAACACATAAGGGTGCACACACCAGCTTATACTCCTGCTGGTTCTGCAAGTCAGCTCCTGCCTTTCAAGACTCGTCCCAGCCCTTCTGGCCACACATACCTCATACTGTGCTTTGAAAAACACCATGGAGTTTGTCATACAGTCACTGTGCGACAGCCTTTGGCTCTGCTTGTTTCAAAAGTCAATTTTCAAGTGCTAACTGCCCATTGAAAACATGGAAATTGTTGCTGTGCTTGTTTCATTGTGTATTTGAATATTCATTCTGTCTTTTCTTTGTCTCTCCTTCACTCCAGCTTTGCCTAATATTGACTCTATGTGCTGTGTTCTGGGTAAGTGACAATACTTTTTTTCTAAAAAGCAATCTCAGTTAGTTTATTAATTATATTGTAGCTTTAAGATATGGTTCAGTGGTGGAGGAATGGTGAGCTCATGTGTGTGGCGTTTTCGTTGTCAGCTGCAGTTCAGCTTAGGTGGAACGATGAGCCTGCTGGCTGTAAAGCCAATGCATCCTTCCACCTGCATGTGATGTAGATGAGAATGCAAAATCTAGAGCATCAGGTTCAGTCTGCAGGTCTCTAGAATAAAAACTAAGAAAAGCAAGTTAAAATATTGTTTTGTTTCAGTGATGCTTACTTCTGTCAGAAAATATCAGAGAGTGTATAGCCGTCTTTAGAAGCCATAGATACAGAATATCAAGCTGGTTAAGATTAAAAAAAAAAAAACAACCCAGAAGTATCTCCAAGCATTTTCATTAAAAACTAACTGTAGTTGCATTCCATAGAAGTAAATACGTCAATGGAATGAACTTCCATACCTGCAGAAGTAGAGTGACATGAGTGAATTTTAACACTGATGTTGTTAGGTGTTTCCAAAGTTAGGAAAGGTTTACATAGCGTGATGCTAGTGGAGTGATGGATCAAATGAATGGAGAGATGTTGGGAAAGGAACAGCAAATTAAGACAAGGAAACTTAAGCATTGTCAGTTAATTCTGGATTGAACAGTCTGTGTCAATTGCTTGTAGTATAGACTGGTGTGTTGCAAAATGAACTAATTTTCAGTATTTGCTTTATTTTTCTTTAGTGGAACAAAAAAGGTTTGGCAATGTTATTCTGCATATTGCAGTTCTTGGCAATGACCTGGTAAGATTTTTAAAATTCCTTTTAATTTCTTCTCCCTGCCCCTACACCCGCGTGATTAAAAACCTATATATGTATGATTCACGTATAAATGTGCCCAAATGCTAGCCTCAATCTGTTTTTCTCAGCTAGGTTGTGTAACTCCAGCAAAATCTATATTCAATCATCTTGCAAAAATGGTAATTTGAAGTATATTCTGCAATGTGTGAACTTATCTGAAGCCTTATGAAAATATAGATGCAAAAAAATTGCCATGCTTTTTCTTGTTGTAAAAGTAACAGTATACTCTCCTCTTTTTCAAATTCTAATTATTTTTTCATTTTTGAAAAACAAACATGAAAAACATTTCCATAGGGTGTGTCCTACCCTGGGAATATACTGGGTAAAGGGTGGGTGGATGTGAGAGAGTGAATTGAGTGCAGTATGTGCTGTGATGACCATGAGTGCACTCAGAGGCTGTGTTTGGCAGTGTGTGAGTGCAGTCAGGTGAATGCTTGCAAGCCTGGCAGAAGTTCTGGAAGTTACTGCTTTATCCACAGAGATACACACTTTGTGTCCTTGTCCCCAGTGAGTTACTTGGTGCTCGCTCTCAGGCAACCCAAGGTGACCACAGTTGTTGTTTGAACTTGCCCTGAGCACACAGAGTCTGTACTGAACGTGGATCTGAGGACAAGGAACCATTTGTTCAGGACAGGGACTGTTGGGCATGGTGCTAGATAGAAGGAAGAGTGCTAGCTCAGACTGTGCTCCATGTGTTTGCAGCAGACAGTTCACATTTGTTAAGTGTCCTGGGGTTTGATCAGGCTGGGCATGAGAACAGAACACTGCCTTGAAGGCTTGTGAGAAGCAAGTTTCAGAGAATAATAGAATTGTCAGCTGAGTGTCACAGTTGTGGAATATTATTCATTCTACAGCATGTATCTCTATTTAGTTACATAAATAATATGATTAGATGTATATTTGCATAGTAATTTAGATTGTCTTTTAAACTGGCAAAAGTTACCTCTATCATCTTGAGTACCGCTTTCCCAGAAATCTCTATTCCTTTTGGATTTGGCAATAGTAAGTCTGTTTTTATAAATTCATGTGTGATAGAAGGTGTGAACTACGTTAAAAAAAAAAAATAGAAAACCCAATCAAACAGAGAGAAAGTAAAGCACCAAATCCATGTCACTATGTTTAGTTCTTGTCCAAACATGTCATCTTTTCTCAGGTAAGCATTAAATTGAATAGGTAATTTTGTTTACAGCAGGTCGCTTTTATTAGTGCTGGGCTAAAGCGAAATAACTTGGTTCTAGGAGAGACATGAACACTCTGCAAATACACTTTTTTCCTCTTTTTTTTCAGGTATAGTCTGTCTTATATTCCTTTTGCAAGGTGAGTCTGTATAATAATTTCCATTGTAACAAAAGTAAGTTACCTTTATGCTGGGGAGGGGCAAAAAGTACTTCGCACGTGTGGAAAAATAAAACATCCTCCCTTTTAATTTTTGGAAAATGGCATAGCTGAACCTTAAAAGCATGCTTAATATAAGCGTTAAATAGAAGTACAATACATAGTAATTCTCTTTAATAAATTTCTCTAGTTTCCACCACTGAAAATTAATCAAGATTTTGTTTAAATAATGTCTCCAATGATTTAACAATGCAATGATGCAATTGTGAGTTTTCTGGTACTAAAATTAAAGGTAACTTATGAATCTGAGGTCCTAGTTAAAATACACAACATAGTGGCAGCTTCAGTGTCTATTTCTGAATTCCTCCATCACTTTTAGGAGGGGCAGAGGCAATGCTTTGTCTTTATTTTCATTCTGGCAAGCTTCTCTCTTTTCTTTCATTCTTGTGTGTACAAAAAGAGAATGAAAGCAGACCAAACACATAGTGAAAACACATGCAAGTAATCAAATGTAAGAATCTGTTTTATCTATGATTCATGTAAAATGCACTTCAGTGTTCCTGACAGTGGGGGTTTTTTTAAAAAAATTAAGCACTTCCATATCATTTAATAGAGCTTGCTGTAGTAGAGGTGTGGGGAAAAAGAATACAAAATACTGTCTATCCCTTTCATTTGGTATTTTCCTGTAGCATCGCCAAAAGAATCCTAATTTTTTTTAAAGCTTCAGATTTCATCTAGGAAGGATTTTTTTAAAGATAGTTGTTGATAATTACAGTAGATAAAATAACTGAATTCTGGCTTCAAACTGTCATTTCACTATTTCTGACACCCAGGCTAAGCCAGTCAAGAGTAGTATTCTGAATTCTTACAGTTCCAGTGGCCTGAGACAATTTCAGTTTATTCATTTTTTGTCTTTTTTTTTTTTAATGGCTTTCTCTGTAGAGAAAAGAAGTTGAGCTTCTAGTCTCTGAATTTTTCTTCCCTACCAACAGTACTTTTAAGTTCTGGACAGAAAGACATTAAGTTGTATGCATCAGTTAATTTATTTGGGTTTATTTATCTATTAGATTTTATGAGCCAAAGAACTGGATTTTATGCTTTTAGTAATACTGTGACTTCATTAGGGATTTCTGAGTTATTCGCTTGTATGGAGTGGTGTTACAAATTTGTAAATTGTTGTATGTGCTGCCTTTCTTATGGGAGCAATCATGTAAACCATAATAAGTGCCAGAGAATAGTATGTCATTTGTTTAAAGTATGCATTTCTCTTGATTTTGTGAAATTATCATTCCTTGGGTTACTTTATTCATGGTTTGCTCTTCAGATAATTTTGCTTGTTCACGGGTTTGTTGGTGTTGGGGCTGTTGGTTTCTGTTTGTTTTTTCCTAAATGAATGGTAGCTCTGCAGTTGGCCTGGCAACAAAAAGCCCCACCAAACCAGACCCAAATGAAAACAATACCACATGGGACAAAACCAAAACCCATACAGCTAAGTGACTTTAAGGAGTGATGCTAGTATGTTTCTTTATTTTTAAACTGACTAGCAACAGAATGCAAATTGCACTCCTTAGTAAGCTGTTACTTTTCTGGGAAAAGGGAAGATAGAGACTAAAGGCAGTGATCTGAGTGCAACAGTCAGAAAACAGTTTATTGATGATTGAAAAAATGGAACCCTTCACCTCTTCCAAAACTTAAGGCTGAACCAGCTCTCTCCATCCTACATTGTAAGTGCACACTTCCAACCCTTCAGCCTGTGCTTTATTTCCTGCAGTGTGATGGTCCAGCTCCGATGTGGCTTGAAGCCCTGGCAGCTGTGTCTGCATTTCAGCATGGCCTGCAATGCAAACAGCATGGAAAACCCTTGGTACCAACCAGGCTTGAGCCTGGGCTTTAGCTGGTTTGGTGGAGGCACTCACACACAGATCTTCGGTTTGATCTGCTATTGATATGTTAGTTTCTGCCATGTTTGTAATTGTAAATAGATAATGGTTTAGATGTATATAAATAGAATAACAAATATCTTAACTGACGTTTTTCTTTTTCTTTTTTAAAGGGATGCTGTGATTAAATGCTTCTCATCCTGTCTAGGGTAAATTAAAACCAGGAACCACTGTCTGCTTTGAAAGGCAACCTTTTTCTTTTGTAAATTTTGCTCAAGAAAGTCTCCTTTTCCACTTCTGAAATACCCAGTAGCAATTTAGTACTTTCCTTGCCTTTTGCACTTGGGAGATTAAATAATTTTTATTAGAAATTGTTTTTAAAATAAATTTGGAGAATTATTTGTGTTTACCCTGGAACTTCCAGGCTTTTTTTTTTTTTAACAAGAAAGTACATTTAAATACTTCATGCAGAGTAGTCGTAACACTACTTTGTATCCAGTAACTGTTTATTCCCCAGTGGAAGCAAGTCACGAAGGTCTGGGTAATATGCATAAAGATTTCATTTACAGTTCTGTCTAAAACTTGCAATGTGCCATTTATGTTTGTATATTATCCATTGTATGCTTTTCCAAAGACAGTTTTATAAACATGGTTAAGATTTGGAATGTTGTAATTAGCTGCTCCTTTGAAATGTCTATACATGTGCCTTATGGAAAAAACTTAATGAGAATGTGAAAGGTATGTTTAAAACTTGTTGGATTTTATTTTTGAAAGTTGTGGTTTAAATGTTTGGGTTTTTTT
>PYHW01010320.1:621087-640763 GCA_013186435.1 Turdus rufiventris
TTTTTTTTTTTTTTTTTTTTTTTTTTTTTTTAAGTTTTTTTTGGTAAGTCATTTTTGTTTGTTTGTTTGAACACAATCCATGCAGTAATGACAGCTCTATTCTCCAAAAGCATTTTGTTTGCTTTTGCTTAGTGCCTAGTGTATGAAGATCTTAACAAAGATCCAGCCATTTTAATAGATGCTCATATAATACAGTCCTCCCTGTGTTTTTCTTCTGCAGCAACCACTATTATAACTTCTCATATAGAAGCTCCTGACAGCGAGCTAAACCTCTCTCCCCTTCTCACCTTCACCCCTGAGGTGCTAAGTTTCAAAGTAGACAGAAAAAAAGCCAACAGTTAAATAAATGTTCTTGAGAGGCTGTTGTGTCACTGGGATTTATTCTTTTACCACCCTGTGAAATGCTGAACAGATCTTGAGAGTGAATTTAAAGCCTCTAACCAAGTGGTCTGTCTTACACATCCACGTGCCTTCCCCATATCAATTTGCAGTGCCTGAGCTCTCTTCTTGGGACTGGCACAAACTCTCTGCACAGCCATCACTAAACAGGAAGGCTGATGCCCTGGTGTTAAGTACATGTTATGGGGATATTTTGTACTGATCACATAGAGCACATGGTACATCAACCATGTGCTCTATGGAAAATGGGTATTTTTCAATTCATAGTGGTCACTTAGCTTCTTCAGATTTGAGGAAAATGTTTGTAGGCTTCACTCAGGTCATTTTAAGGTAGAAATAATTTGGCTTGGCGATTGTATCTGAAGGATAATGCACAAGATGTCACTAGCAAGCAATTCCTTTAAATTACAAGTACATGGAAAACAGTAATCTATTGTTTTCAATTTCAAGGCTTCTTATTTTTTCCCAGTGAGGCTACAAAAAGATTCTGTCAAAATGGGAAATAGTCTGACCCAGATATCCTTAATGATCACCATGACATCTTTAATTTAAACTGGCAATATTGCAGGGCACAATTACTGTGAAACAGCAAATATTGAATTTGTATTGATGCTTACAATGCCTTTTGGATTGTTTTTTGGTTCCTGGCATTTTGGGATAGTTTACTGGATAAGATTTGTTATTCACATGCCTATTAGTAACCTTGTTATGGGTCATACTGACAGTTTACTGCTGGGGTGTCTTTTTTTCTTTTTTTTTTCTTGGAGCTCTTATGGAATCTGTGCTGCTTTATTGTTTCTCTCAAATGTCTGAGATAAAAATCTTGCAATTAGTGGATTATTTGAAATATGCAGGTTATGTCTAGGAGTTCAATGAAATTTCTGAAAGGATGAACCAATGGCCTATAGGCTTAAGTGTGGTAACTAGGAATCTCCACCTCCACTGGCAAGATATTTAAAAATGCTGAAATCCAGAATCAAAACTATAGACTGGGACAAAGAAGAAAGAAAAATGAGTTGTCTAATGGGTTGTCTAGGGCAGCACTGAAGTGTCAGTAGAACCATGGGTTGTAAAAAGTTATCTTCCAAATGGTGCTTTCATCAGAATGAGCAACTGGAGTGTATCATGTTAGAAATCCTAAACATACATTTCATTTCCAAGTTTGAAGAGCTGATTTTTTTAGGGGAAAGTTGTTCCATTATTTTTTCTTTCTGATGAATCTGAAAAGAAATTTGAAGGCAGTAGCTGCATCTCTAACCTCTGGTGGGTGAATATGGATTGTAAGCAGAACAAAAGGAGTTCAACAAACTGGTTGTAGCCACCCTGTGCCACCACCGGCTGATCCCCAGCTGTGGCAAAGCTCCTGCCTTGGCTCAGCTGGCTGAGCTGCTTAGCATGCCTGCCTCCCAGCCCATCACAGCCCTGAGCTGGAAGCCTTTCCTCCTGGGGTTTGCTTTGACTGGAACAAGCAGGGAGAGCCTCCACGAGGGGCGGGGTCAGGAGATGCAAATGAGGTGTTTTGCTGTAAACCTGGAGGGGAGTTAGAGCGGAGAGCTTAGACCATTGCTGGTTAGAAACCAATGAATAGAGATGAGGTGGTGCTAGGAGCCATGCAGGAGCCTGTTTCTGTTTCCTCTTGGATGGGGTCACACGAAAAACAGGATTTCACTGCAGCTGACACAGACAAATGTGTCTACATTGACTGGTTTAAATGTTTTTGGGGAAACAGCCAGCTGTGTGAGTGACCCTTGCTCTTACTGTTGCCTGGGTACAGATAAAGAGCAAAGGGGTTCAGCTTTGCTTGAGAAACAAGCAGAGTGGGTAACTATGCTTCTTTTTAATTTTTTTTTCAAGAAAAGAAAGAAAATGCTTTGTTTACAAGAGCATATCTAAAGGTCCTTGGTGTTTATATCTCATTAATAGACCTGCAATTTATCCTCAGTTAATATAACAACAAAGTTAATAAAATAACCTCTGTTTTGATTCTCTGAATGGTTCACCATCTCTTTGTGGCTGTTTTGTTCAAAAATAAAGGAGGGGAGGGGGGAAGTGAGCATATTCTAGGTACAAAGGGAGAAGATAAAAGCATCAGTCTGTTTCTGTACCTCCTATGTAATATTGCCATAGTAACAAGGAGCTGACTGTGCCTGTTCATCACTGAATGCTGAGGTAAAGCAGACACTCTTCTTATTCAAAGGAATATTAGTAAAATACAGATTTTTTTTAAGGTGTCAATAAAGAATTAGGGAAAAATTATTTACCTTACATAGCACACTGTGAAAGCTAATAATGAAGTGCCACTTTGAAAGAAGACAGGGCAATTAAGGCATTTAGCAAACATCTATAATGCTGTAAATCAGCGCGGTTTATCCTCCACACAAAGCCATGCTGAGGTGTGATGTGCAGTCACAGATGATACACTTTGACATAAAATGTGCATGAGATGAGAAGCTCTCTTCTGCTTAATACATTTCTGGCATGGCTGTGGCCACTGCCAAATATTTGTACTGGCCATGCTCTAATCCAGATTAAGGTATAAGTGGGTATTTTATGTATTTGGAACTGTGTGATGTCTCCTAGATCCTAGTGCTATTTTTTAACCATTCGGCCACTTCAAGAGAGAATTAAATTCTGTTCCGGGTGTGTGCATCAAAAATATCTATATTTTTGAAATTTCAGTGAAAAGAAGAATAGTTCAGTTGCACTTGGGAAAAATTTGGGAAGGATAGAATTGTGCACTGATTTCAGTGCGTAGTTGCTAACATAACTTACTGTTACTATTGTAACTTCTGTGTCCTTTACAACAAGATTTTCACATTTACATTGTTGCATTTCTATGTCAGCCTTTTTTCCTAAGTCTTCTATATTTGATCAAATGATAAATTAAACAGGGTATTTTACTCTGTACACACTCTCAAAGATCTTATTAAATTGAAAGTTGCAGGTTCTGGTTTTCTTTTCTGAAGGCTTTCTCAGTCTGAAGTGTGTTTAAAATGAGGGCTTGAAGCATGGAGCAGAACTTTGCTGGCAGCCACGGCTGCCTTCTGGGATCAGGAGGTCAGAAGGGGCTGCAGGAACAGATTTTCCTACACCATCAGTGTTTTCCTCTGTCAACCTCTTGTGCCTCTGGTCGGGGTTACAAGGACAAGAGCTTGAGGCAACAGCTCTGGGGAAAGTGATCTGTGCTCAGATGCCTGGGAAAGTCACAGATTAAGGTCAGAGCTAGGCTGAAGGGGTGGGAAGGCTCAGCCAGGAGGAGCAATAGCTGGAGGCTGTCACTCTTGGAGTTTGCAGAAGAGGAGACTGAACTGGCAATGCTGGCAAATTCCTGTGAAATACCAAAAAGAATGGATGTTCCACTCTTCCCATGATTGACTCAGGTAGCAGGTGACAAACTGGCTCAACACACAGAGCCATTTTATTCCCTCAGCCTGTGCTGGCAGGAGGAAGGCTGGCATTCACTTTTTCCTCTTTGAGAAAAGCACACGAGCATGTCACACACACCTGCTCACCATGGTTGTGGGGCCAATCACACTGAAGTTGGGTATGAAGTAGTTCATCCATCCCCCTTTGTATGCTCATACAGCCTTTTAAAAACTGGTTTCAACATCACTCACTGCTCAGGCTTTGCTCTTCCTTGTGCAGCCTGGTTGTGTTTCTAGAAGTTTGTTATGCTGTATGTGATGGGTTTTACGACAGCTCCCTGCAGTGGCCACTGGAAAATGCCAGAACCTGCCTAATTATGCAGCCTGTTGGGCTGCACATTGACATGTTCTGGTTGATGCTGACCATGTTGCCTGGTAAAAGGCTGTCAAACCCAAGCTTTCACCTCCTGAGCATACTAATGGGGTCTTTGTTGTGTTTCGTCTGCTAGGGAACCTGTGTGTAGGAAGGGAGCAAATAGAGATCGTGTAACTTGGTCTCTTTCCACAGTTTGAACAGTTGCCTGAATGGTATTTTTATTACTTGGCTATGGGTAGTAAACACTTTTTGGTTTTGGTTTTTTTTTTTCCCTGTGAAACTCTGTCCTATCTGGCTTGTGGAGCTCCAATTTCAAAAACAGCTCTTAGGGTTTCAAGGGCAGCTTTGTGTCTGCGGTAAACTGTGTGTTCATGAGGAGGTAGAAAACAAGGATTTGGAAGAGGGAAAATGTGTTTGTGGATTACTGTTTCTTGGCAGACTACTATAGTTAAAAGAAAAAGCTGATTGTTTTAGGAACAAATGAAGTGCAGGATTCCTCTCTACCTGGTTCATGTCCTTAGGGAAGAGTTGTTGCATCGTGGGCATCCTCTTTGCTTTGTCTAGTAAGGTCAGAAGAGAAGTTAAAATTCTCCCTGAGTGTCACCAACAGCCTGGTTGTTACGCTGCTCTCCTGGAAGGTGAGGGGATGTGGGTGTGAACTCCTTCATACAGAGGGCATGAGTGCACTGACCACTGCTAGCATGCTGTGCAAAGTTTGCTACTTTGTGGAAGAGGTTTCACCATCAGAGAGATGACAGTGAATTGTTTCTGCTTGTAAAAGAACCCAGCTCTTACAAATAGTAACAAATTAATAGCTAATTCTCTACAAAGATGTTGAATACAACATCTAAGTACTGATTTGAGAAACATTTTTATTGGGTACTTCTTTGTTACTTTAGGGGTTTTTAAATTATTTCCTCCTCACCGCTGCAGACAGGGTATGAAAAAAGTCAGTGTGCTCCAGTGAGAGGGCAGGTCTTCAGCCCTTAATCCCCAGTCTCTGTTGGATTTCGGTGTCTGGCTTGGATTTGTGAATGCTGTTCTATGAGCTGAATGCCTCAGCAGGATGGGGCAGTGCCAAGTGTTGCCTCACTGCAACTGCATCCCTCTTCTGGCTGCTGTGGATTCAAGCTCTTGTCTTAATTTATATGTGTTGTGATGCAGGTGCTTTTGCATAACAAAAACCTTTTTGTGGGGGTGAAAAAGATAAAGTACTGAGTTTGGGACTGTGTGTGCTCTCTGTGGATTTTTGTTTAAATTCTTTAGAGAAAGTAGACAATGCATAATCTAACAGAAGGATGAAGCAATGTTGACACAAGGAAGTGTGGGTTCAACACAGTATCTCATGTGCAGCCAGCAATTAATCCAACAAGCGAATGACCAGTTGAGACCATTAGCACACAGGCAGATTTGAACTTGGATTTAGTAGTACTTTTACAGTGACTTCTAAGCAGTTGTGTTCACTTGGAGTAAGATTTGGGTCACACGTAAAGGAAGCGCAGGTATGCCAGCATGGATCCTTGTGGATCCTTCCAACTCAGCATATTCTGCGATATGTCTTTGATTATTCATCTGTTGAATACTTTTTCTGCTTTTCCTTGTGTACGTGCCAGGATGCTGCACACTGTAACTTACTCTTGTGTGAGGCCAGCCTTGTATACTCATGCCATTTCCTCTTCTTTCAACAACCACCTGTTGATTTATTCCTCACCTTTCTCAAGGCTGAATTACCCTTGACAGGTGCTGCAGGAGGGGTGGAAACTGATGGTACAAGATACACTGCTTACAAAGTCTTAAGCTTTGCAAGTGGAGAGTTACATGAACTTAAAAGGAGTCCTTAGACTGTCTTGTATCAGAAAGTTTTCTCATGGTAGTTTAATTACTTCTTTGTTTCTTTCTGCACTTTAGCCGTGCTATCTTCAAGCCCATTTGAGGTTGGATCAGAAATAAGCTTCAGAGCTGTGTTGGCAGGGAAGAGGTGAACAGCCGGTGACCCACAACAATTCCTCTTCACCTAGGCTTATCTGTACGTCTGTTCTGTGTGCTCAGGGCTGACAGAGCTGTGAGCTCAGCTCCAGAGAGCTCGCTGGATTGCCTGAGTGGTGCTGCTGGGGAGCTCTCTGTGGAAAAAGGCAAATGGGATGTCACCAGGGAGCTGCTGCGAGATGGAGCGGGGGAGGGGGTGATGGAGAAATGAGGTTGATGTGAAGAGGAGCAGACAGGAGCTTAGGGATATGGCACAACAACAGAATACCTCAGTCTGTGGCATGGTTCCATTTCTCTCTTATAAATCTTGCAGCGCCGACACAATTCTCAGTAGCATCATCTTGCCTCCAGAGAACCCGAGCAGCTGCACCATCTGCCAGCCTGTCCTCTCTGAGGCAGGAGATCCCTGTGCTGCACACTGGTACCTCGGGTGTACATTCATCTGAAACCACAGCATAATCTGTGTCTCTCCCCCTGCTGCTTTTGATAAACTGTAAAGGTTTGCTCAGCTTCTCTGCTCAGGATCCTTCAAAGGTTGGATTTGAAAATGAGAGGAGAACTAGAATGGGTGGAATTACTGCTACTGACTTTAAGTTTCTCTCTTTAGCCCTCTCACTTACAAAACACTGTCAGTGCCATAAGCTATTATTGCTGTGGCTCTTCACCCCAGACAATGCTGCTGCCTCACACTTGCAGGGTGAGGTGTGTGCCAAGGCTGCCTTCCACTCTTCTGCACACAGGGCATGCCTGCAGGCCTTTCTGCAGGCTGGGAACCACCAGGATTATGCATGTTTGCTCGTGGCCTTGGTAGCAAAGGATTACTTGCAGTGAAATCAGGATCCTTCCCACTTGGAGCAATGTGCCTCCTGAGCAGTGCTTTGGTGTTTAACCAGCGAGATGGATTTTGCAAATAAGCTGGAGGAGGAAGTAGTGGCACTTTATGCTTATGTTTTTGTGTTTTGTTTTTGTTGTTTTCTTTTAACAAAACGGAGCTTCTTTTTAAATGTCAGTCATTTTTATCGTACTGTCGTTCTGCTTGTTGTCACATCTGCCTCATTTTGCTGCTTATTAGATACACATTAGATATTCACTGACTTTCAAAATCAATCACTGGCATTCTTGAGATTTCATAGCAACAAACTGTACTACACAGAAAGAAAGAGGGAGAAGTGATGTGCATAAATGATGTCAGTAATGCCAGGTATTTCTGTGAGATGACAACTGTTTTCTTTGCAGTTGTCAGTCTCCTGCAAACAAGAAAGATGTGGTCAGACTTCATCTCAAATAGCACTTGGTGAATGAACGTGCATGTAACTGCTCTGTGTTGGCTCTTGGCCTCTGGTGAGGGAGCTTGTGCCACCTCAGAGGCTTTGCCACAAGAGCCATGGCTTCTATGGTTTGCATTGAGAGGATGCTTCCTGTATGGTCCATTTCTTGGAATGACACTTAGAAACTTGGTGAGCCCAGAAAGGTATCAGGCTTAGGCAGAGTTGGATGCTGAGCATTTGGTAGTTGGAATAAACCAAAAAAACCCAACATGCCACAGATAGAACATGCTAAATAACATAAGATTATTCTGTATCTGGTACATGAATACTTTAGTTTCTCAAGCCAGATCTGAGGTCACAGGTCAGTGCAGGACAAAGAGCTGATCTGTTTTATGCTCCTGCTTGCCTGGAATACTTGCCATTTCCTAAAGCTTAGAGAGGGTCTGACAGATACCCTCTTCTGTCAGGTAGTACAGCTCTTCTAACGTAGTCCAATTTTAGTGAGACATGAATGAAACAATTTTTTAAATGCTGTGGGGGGTTTTTTTGTTTGTTAGTGGTTTTTTTTTTGGTCCATACTCATAAGAATTGCTTTGATTCTTTGATATCCCAATAAAATCCTGTGTGTTTTTAAATGTGTGACAGACACTCAACCAATTGACGTAGTTTACTTCTTTGTATCAAAACTCTGAGCAAGTCTTGCATACCTGTGAGCCACCAGAGCTGTTGCTCTGCCACAGGCCATCCCTCCAGACCTCCAGCTGTTGTCCATGACCTGCAGGTCATGAGTTACAGCTACCTACCTGCTATGGATGTCCTTGATACACTAATTGCATCACACATGGAACGAGAAACCTTGCGTTTCAGCAGGATTTATAGGTTGTTTATGGCATCTTTGTGGTTTGCTGGTACAGCCTGTGGGATTTTTGGCTGTGCAATTCTGTTCTATGCTGCAGAAGATTGTGTCTGCTGAGGGTTAACTTATCAGAAAGGATGCACAACTTCCACTTCAGTTTACTGGAGATGTCTGGGAACCAAATGCACGTTCTTGGTATTTAAGTGTGTGTAATGCAGTTAAGTGTGTTATTCTAGCTTCATTCATGGCTTGAATTATATATTGGCAAAGATAACCCGAAGGTATCCACTGCCACAATTGCACAGCTTCTCCTTTTTGCCACCAATTAATCTTAGTACAGAATAACCACAGAAGATGACTATCAAAGATGGCAAGCAGAGAGGATCAATGTCAAATTAGCACTTAGAGAGGAAGATTAAGAAGGTGGGATGAAACAAGCCCTAATGCATCAGGTAATGCCACTGTGGAAGGCTACCTGGCAACAGACAGCACTGAATTTCAGCACTTCTGATCAAGTAACAAGGAAATCATTCAGTTGCCCAAGGTGCCAAGACAGTTTCTGTATTGGTGGAGCACCTTGATTTAACTGGTAAGAGAATTTGACATCAGTTGTGGTTCCTCTACCAGCATCTTTAATGAACTTATTTTTATTCTTTGTTTATGTATGTGTGGGCAAGAGCAAAAATTGATTATATAGCCTAAAATGCTGAAGGCAGTCTTAAAAAAGTCTCCCATGTACTAAGGGGAACAAGATTTTTTGGTGTGGTGTTTTGCTGTTAATTGTGCTGCAGTGCCCATTGTTTTCATCAGCTAGCAGGGGAGTGTCTGGAGAGCAAGGCTGGAAAGGAGTTCTTTGGTTATTTTCAATATGGACTAGTCCCTTGTGCATCAGAGTCCACCCTGGTTAACCTAGACATTAGAGGGATGGTATGGATGGTATTAAACAGTATTTATTTGCATAATGGCATATGAAAATGCATGCTGCGTCAGAAACTCTTCAAAAAAGCTTTTGTAAGTGACTGCTGTGAGATACTCAATATTTTCTCACAGCTCTAGTATTTACTCCATCGGGGTGCAGTTTGACACAGCTGGGTCTCAGCTCATGCCTTGCTGATAACTGGAAGAGATTTGTCTGTACTGCAGGAGCCTTCATGTCACTTGCAGGACAGTGCATGCAGCGGTGTGACAGCTGTAATTCTGCAGTGCCAGAGACAGTAATGGTACACAGCTGACAAGAAACCTTGTATTCAAACCTGTTAGCAGGGCCTGCTGAGATGGACAAGGGGTAATGGTCACAAACTGAAGGAGGGTAAGGTTAGATGCAGGAGGAATTTTTTTACAAAGAGGGTGGTGTAACACTGGAACATGTTACCTAGAGAAGTGGTGGATATCTATCCCTGGAAACATTCCAGGTCAGGCTGGACAGGGCTCTGAGCAATCTGGGCTAGTCGAAGATGTCCCTCATTGCAGTGGGGTTGGATGGAGTGACCTTGAAAGGTCCTGCCCAACCTGGAATCGTTCCTGGATCATTCCATAATTCTACAATTCCTTTGCTGGCTCGAATGTACTTTTCTTTCAGAAAGCTGTCTCCTGTGGCTTTTCTTTGCTCCTTTTCCCGTAGCTCTGGCCATACCTCGCTGCTTGGCATACTCTGCAGCAGAGGCATCTCTGCACAGCTGGGCAGCTGCTGATCCCGGCTCAGGCTGGGGCAGCGCATGGAATGCGCATCCCCCAAACCCTGCCCGGACACTCGGGTCAAGGTTGCCATCTGCTGGGGCTCTGCAGGAGCTGCCAGCTGCCTGCAGCTGGGAAATCCCGGGAAATCCCGGGAAACCCTGGGAAACCCTGCCTGCTGGGGCTGGGGAGTGTGCGGGTAATAGTTAAGCATCCTCTTCTTTGTTGCATTAATTTCTTTTAACTGTATAATGCAGGTAAATTTCTTAGGTGTATATTCAAGGTTAGACTGTCTCTTCTGTTTTAAAGATAAACATAATAAAACAAGTTGGTGAAATGGCATTTCAAAGGGCTTATTATTTAAATAGTTTCAAGTTGAGCTTGAGCTCCTTTAGCTTTTCCTTTTATTTCCCATCTGGGATGGAGCTATATGTATGTGTATATATATATATTTAAAGATGAAAAATACAATTTTTTAACAAAAAAATCTGCCGAGTGTAAATTAGTTAGTGAGACTTCTCCTTTCTCCCATCCCCTCAAGTGCCAGCTTAAAATGTAATAGGATCTCTACAGACACAAAAATGTTTTTTATGCTCCCATGACTTGCTGAATTGGGAAATTTGAAAGCAGACAAATCAGATCTCTGATTTTAGTGTCAAATTAAATCTTGAGCAGCAAAAGAAGGAAAAGATATGAATTTGAGGAGCAGGAGGATGTTGGGAAGAGGGGTAGCCAATATTTATGTATTAAATTCTTTGAATTATGAGAAAGAATTTTTTCCAGAAAGATTTTATTTGTATTTTCTCAGAGACCTTTTTTGATGCAGAAGAGTATTTTCTGTCTCCAGTTCAGCTAAAATAGACCACTTGGTATTGTGGGCTAGGATTATTAAGGTGCAACTTCAGCATAGATGTATTATAATAGTAGCTTGCAGATTTAAAAGAGGAAAATAATGACTGTACAAAAATCACAATAAAAAACAAAATAAATCAGATGAAAGGAAGACTGTTTGCAACAGTAACTACAAGAGTAATTCTTTTTCTTCAATGATAGGTGCGAAGAAACCTGAGATATTAAAACCATTTTTCTAGTTAAATAATCACTGAAAAAATAACCTAGTAAGAAGTGTGATTTGTTCTGTTTTCTTGTTTTACTTTGATACAGGAAGAAATTGTGAAATATATCAATAAAATAAGATCTTTTAGTAATAGACAGAATTAAACTGCTATCCCCAGAAACTGCAGACAACCCAGCCAATCTCCAAGCAGTTTTTATAGCTTGCAATTCACCAAATGCCAATTGTGGAAATCTCCTTCCTGCCTGTCACTCAGGTTGCTAACAGTGACATCCCTTTATGGGCTCTTACCCTTTGCAGTTGCTGTTTTGTTTTTTTTTTTTTTTCTTTCCCCCTCAGAAGAGGAGGAAGCCTTCCCAAACTTTCATGGGTGAAGCATGCCATATTTTCAGGAAGTACTGGGGAACAGTCCTGCCTGGAGTGAAATAACACATTTATTTTGGTGACTCGCCAGTCCCCAAAAATCCCTGTGGGTATCAATAGCTAAATGTTAGGAGATTTTGTAGAGTTTTTGTAGGTTTGGTCTGTCAGCTTGTCTGTACAACAGCTTTGCTGCATGATAAAACTTCTCCCCCTCCATGTTTCAATCAAAGTTTTTGCTCCTGATGGTGTTATTTTGTTTAGCTGTGGATTTCCACATGCTGCCTTGGTCTGTTATTGCCCAGCTTGTGATTCTGTTTTTACACAGTGTTGCTAAGCTGGCTCGCTGACAGGAATATAGTCAGAGCTGTGAGCTGAATTCTGTTTCTTTACTGCTAACTAGTCTGGAGGAAGAAAGAGTTCTCATCCTCTCCTCTGTCTCTGTGCTGTGGCTCCTGTCAGCTCGAGGATTTTGTGATGAGGTGCCCTGTTGCTCCTTAGCAAAGCTTTCCCTGGGGTATCCTCACTTCTTTACACCATTTATTCCTCCAGCAGCATCAGTGAAGACATGAATGTGTTGGTCTCTGGAACAGATGCCACAAATCAGTCTAGCACTTCTTTCTAATTTTAATGGAGATGAACTACTTGCTGTAATTTCTTGAATCTCTTGTTTAGGATGTAGAGAGACCATAAATCTTAAAGCAACAAACATTCCCAAATCCTACACTTTGAAGTGAATGGGAGCTCCTGAGTAATCAGCACTTTTCGGAAATAAGCTGCTTAACTAGGTGTCTGAAGTCATTACAGTCTTCTCTTTTTTCCTTTCTGAAAACTTTGGTCTCAATATTTGAGGGAATATACAAGATGTTTGCACAGTGTGAGCAGAACTTCCCTGAACAGCCTCAGATAAAGCTGTTGGATAGTGCAGCATCCAAACTCAGCACTCCTGAGTGCCAAGCCAAGAGTTTGGCTTGGAGATTACGTTACATTTATTATTTTTGTTTGGTGTGAGGGATTTAGGGTTTATTTGCTTTCAATGTTGTTATTAAAAACCCAAACCAAAACCAAGAAAACCCAGCCCAAATATCAGGCTTGTTGTGATTTTTTTTTATTGGTTGGGTTGTTGTTTGTTTGTTTGAGTTTCTTTATTCTATCAGTACTTTTCATTCTCTATTTTGCATGTTCTCCTTTGAAAACTTACTCCTACTTAGGTGTGGGATAATCTAAACAACTACTGTAAGTATTTGCTAAAATATGTATCTCTGCAGAGTATAACATAGCTAAATGTATGCAATATATTATTATGTTCTTATTCTTGCTTCCTCATTTTTGTCTTTAGCTGAAAATTCAGTTTAGCTCCATAGTCTCTATAGATAAATGAGTTAATTGAGCTGTGTGCTGTTACTTGAATTGGACACTATTTTTAAAGAACAACTACAATCTTCCCAGTACATAAACTATGTAAGCAATATGTTGAAACATAGATTAAAAAACAGACCAATTTCTGAAAAATGTTTGCAAGTTGGTTGGGACAGGAGGGGAAGAAACACGAAGGCAGCACTATTGCTTATCTTCTATTAATGGACCATATCTTGGCACAAGTGTTTACATTTCACCTCAGGGTAAACTCTTCAGCCTGCTGCCTGACTTTTGAGGGCTGACTCATCTTGGCAGGAGCCTGGCAGGTTGGAGCTGCCCATGTGGTGTGGGGCTCAGGGTTTAATGGCACAGGAGCATTTCGGTGGCAGCACTTCCGTGGTGATCTCAGTGTGGGCAGGTGCTCACATTTTGTACTGGGGGCTACTCTGCCTGAATAATCTTGTATAATTATCTGTGTGCTCACAGTAGTCTGGGGAGCAGCACTGCAAAGAAGTAGGTAAGAGCTGCACTAGCCTAGTGGAGGAGGTGAGGGGCCTTCCCTGGGCTGGAAGTGTGGTGCTCTGCTGTTGCTTGTAGCCCTGCAGCGTTATTTGTGTGTTGGGTCTTTGACAGGCTGTGGCAGAGCTGTCAGCAGGCTGGTTCCCCCTTTGCATCCACACAGTCCAGAGCTTTATTAAGTGGAGCCCCAGGCTGGAGCAGCCTGTTCCTGAAGGACTGTGCTAGTGCCCCATGCTGAAGAAGTTCTTGAAGAACTGCAGCCCAAGAGAAGGACTTGCCTTGGAGGAGTTCATGGAGCACTGTCTCCTGAGGAGGGGATCCATGCTGGAGCAGGGCAAGAGTGTGAGGAGCCCTCCCACTAAGGAGGAAGAATTGGAAGAAGCCACATGTATTGAACTGACCACAGCCCCTGTTCCCCAGCCAGGAGTGAAGTTAAGCCCAGGAAGAAAAGGCAGCTGGGGGAAAGGTTTTCTTAAGATTTGGTTTTATTTGCCATTATCCTACTCTGATCTGATATGATGTGTGAGAAAATTAAACTGATTTCCCAAATCAAGCCTGTTTTTCCATGACAGTGGGAGAATTTAAAAATCAAAGGAAAGACAGTCAGTGTAGGTCAAGCTAGACAAAATTCATCGCTTCTCACTGGCAGCCTTAGAGTGGTCAGTAAAACATGGTTAACATCTGTGAGATGTAGTAAGACAATTAAATAGATTAAGGATTTGGTTTTGTGTTTGAATTTTAGATTGAAATGTGGATGGCTGTCACTGAAAAAAAAAAATTTGTGGGTTTCATTTATCCACTATGCCCACAAGGGAAAAACGTACTTCCATGATGGAGGTGAACGCAAGATTATTGTTGAAACCTAAATAACCTCAGATCAAATAAGCTAAGTTGTTGTATCTGGGGTTTCTCTTCCTCTCTCTCTCTTCCTCTCTCTCTTTCTTCTTTCTTTCTTTCTAAAAATTTATTTAACTTTATCCTAGAAAAAGCAATACAGTTGCCAGTGCTACTCCTGTAAGGTCCTTCTTCTGGGACACTCAACTCTTTTTCCACTGGTGAAAAATTGTGGGTTTGTGTCAGGGCAGTTAGCAAACTTGCATTGTCTTAAGGTGCTGTGAAGTGAATTTGCTGACTTTATCATTTTGGCCTCATGGTAAATCAGCATCTCATTTTCCCAAAAGTAATGGTTTGTTATTACCTTGGGGTGGGCCCTGTATGTGGTTTACACTGAGAGAGTTCTGTGCTACAAACCAGTCCTGAGTGGGCTGATGGAAGGAGGAAGATGCGGGTGAAGATGGCTTGCTTGGGTGTCAGAACAGGTGAGAGGCAGCAGAGCAGGACTCAGGTTGTGGCTGGTGATGGTAGGATATACACAGTGTTGTCCCAGAGGAGCTTTCACAAATTTCCCAATGGTGAAATTGTTGCAGCCAGTCTGGTATTTGGGACCCTGACAGCGGAGATCCAAATTAACTTGTGAAATATTTTCATTTCAGTTTTGACTGCAGAGCTGGCCATCGCCTCCAGATAAGGTGTTTCCTAATAGTTCAAATATCTTGGACCTCTCCCAAAAGGCATTCAGTGGATTCTGTTACTCCCATGTGACCTTTAACAGCTGCCACATGTCAGAATTTGAACTGAGCCTGTCAAGATTGATGTGAATGTTTGGTAAAACACTGGAAGAAAGCTGGCTTGATTGTACAGATGTTGGAAGCTCCTAGGCAGAGGGTCATAAATGCTTTACTGGATTCAATGATAGAGTTTAAAACCATGAAGACAAAATGGCTTTGGAGCATTCATCACCCAGAGGGCTGCAGGCAGAGTGCCCTTCACATGTCACAGCCTACAGTTCAGAATGTGACCAGCAGTGCATTTTAATGTGTTTTGTATGGTACACCAGCATGTACATGTGCATTTATATCTGTGGGCAGCCTGCATAACAATACAATAGATTGAGCTCTGGTTTATGAGTTTGTCTGCTGTGTGAAGATTTAGATGTTCCTCTTTTGACCCTGGCTTTTCAAGTCCTGCAGCAAGGAAACCAAAGCAGGTTTCACGAGAGGCAATGGTAGTTGTTGCTATTCTTTCAGTGTCACTGTAACCAGATGCACGAACATCAAGGCACAGCCTCTGCAGAAGCTGGTGCCTGCACCTCTGGACCTTCCTGCTTGTCTTCTCAAATCTGGATTTCCAGCTTTGCCATTTAGGTGCACTTTGCTTCTGTTCTTCTCATTCCCTTCAGGAGAAGGTCAAGTGAACAAACTCCCTAAGCAGAAATGGCAGGAAAGGGGAGGGCAATCCATTCCAGTTAACGTTCTAATTTATAAACTACTCTGTAATTTCAGAGCTATACTAATTTATTTCACATTAAGAAATAGAGAGGCTGCATTAGTTTCTTCAAGCTGACAGATAAGAGCAGCTGATGGCTGAAGTAATTCTCAGTAGAGCCTTGAGATGACAGAAAGAAGTTTGAAGCTGAGAATGATCCCAGGATAGGAGAAGATATTTGAGACAGGTTTACTAGTAGCTGTATGCATACATGTTGGTCAATTGACCAGACTGGAAATACAAATTTGTTGAAAAATACATATCTATGTCTATCTCTATATTTTTTAAATGTAAAGTGCTTAAGCCATATAGAATTTTTTTAAACAACAACAAAACTTCTTGTTGTATTTTTGTAAGTTTCATCAAAACAACAGTTAATAAAAGGGAGAAGCTTCTGTGTCAACAGGTTAAGAACAATCACACTTTTCCAGAATTTTTATTTCAAATTAAAATGAAAATCATCTGTGCCTTGTGGGATTTTTTAGTAGTTTTCCTTTTTATTTTTAAGATTCCATTTTGCATGTGTTCTTCAAGCAAAAGGCCTTTTTTTAGTGTCTGAAAATGAAAAAAATTTATCCTGATCTATTTTTGTTGTTCAAGAAATATGAAAAAAAATCCCCAAGTTGAAATGGTGAAAACAAATTTTGTTAGGGGGGAAAAGTATACGGAAGCCTTGCTTGAATGTGTGGTTAAATTGAATTTTAGGAGATGTGGCACCAAATATAATAGATGTAATTTCTGGTTTATTTTTAAAAAGATAAATAGAAATTAGGATAAATAAAAAAGAATTATTCTTTTTATCATTTTTATAAAATTTTCAATGTTAAGATTTAATTTTGAAATATCTCTGCCGTTTACAGCTAGATAGAATCTCTCTCCAAATTTTCCATGGGATGCAGCAAGCTGTTGAAATAAATGCTGCCAATTTCTGTGCTTTTGATACTGGGGTTGTTTTCATGACCTGGTTATTTATGAGAGTTTGCAGCTGAGTGGCCTCATTTTGCATGTAAGGTTACCAGTGGAGGGCAAAAGCTGCTCCTAGTTAGTCTCAAAGGCTTGGGCTCTATTTCAATCTTCTGAAGGTTTACTTGAACTGAGAAACATCCCAACAAAAACAACAGCCTAACTTTGCATGACATTTTCATCTGAACTTGCAATTAAGAAATATGTCTGATTCACCCCCTGTGTGAGAAGGAAATAAATCTCTTGCTTAAGACAGCTATTATATCTGGTGCCACATATCAGGTTGTCTCTACAGGTCCCTGTCAAAGTAGAGTTGTAGGCTTATTAGCATCCTATTAATATGTGCATAAAATGTAGTCTGTGTCTGAGCCCAAATACACAAGCTGGGAAATCAAAGAGAAATCCTTCACACCTTTTGCTGGCTTCATCCTGAACTTTTATTTAGCTTAAAACAACTTCCTTAAGAGAATTTCCTCTTCTAAAGGAAACACTTTTCTCCATACTTAGCAGGGGAATACTGCATTGAATTATTTTTGGAGTGACACAGTCACCATTGGGAGAGAACTGCTTTAATCATGACATATGAATCTTAATTTTGTCTTGTGTAAAGTATCAATCAATTTTAAAAGTATTGACCCATCTGCACCTTTTTTTTTCTTTATAGGTAAAGGTTAGGGAAATGTTGAGCAGAGAGTATTTTCATTTGTATTTTATCAAAATCTTATCAAGAGAGGGCTACAAAGGCTGCTCTGTTACGAGTTTTGTTTTATTTATGCAAACAATAGTAGCATACTTGTTTCTGAGTACTTTAGGGTTTTATGTGTACTACAGAATTACCTTTAAAACTCAGGTCAGTTCCATACTGACTTAGATATTGCAGTGGAAAAGCCTTGTCTTTAACAGTCATTGTAATTCAGAATTCCATCTGTTTAGCTTGTGTTAGTAAGCAGTGGGTTTGGACTGAATATAAGTCACACTAAAGTGCAATAAAAGGTTTGTACAAGTTTAAAATCCAGTGTTTGGTTTAAGTGTGAGCTGAGAGTCGCAGGTGGGGGAGGAATAGAACAGATCCTTGCATGCACCCTTTTGTCTGGTGCCTAGTCTCAAATGTGCCTCATGAACTGTTAGGAACTGTCAAAAAAAAACTTAGATGATTTTGTTAAAGCTTGAGGGCTAAGAAAACCTTCATTTGGTAATGGAGACTGAAGTGCTTTTAAAATCAAACCAGCTACTTGTGTTCTTTAAATAAATCTTTTATGTAACAGTTCAGACAGTTTCCAATAACTTTATGTTGTTCAAACCATCAAAAGTCTATTTTTCTATTTTGTTCTTTGAGGTTTTTTTCCAAAGTATTTTTTCCCTTTATTTTCCTGACCTGCAACTGCCAGTGAAAGTGTCCCCTGAACTGCCTGCAGGTACTGTCCTGCAGAACCAGCAACCTCCAGGCAAGCTCTTCCCACACTCATGTGCCAATAGGCCTGGAAAAGTTGCTGCATCCAATTACTAAGTTGTCATAACAATTTGTCAAAGTATGTTAATGCTTATTTTTACAGGAGTGCCTCACACATTATTGCTCATGGCTTCCACAGCATTATTTCTCATTATATGTTATGTCAAATAAACACATGGGTGACTGGAAAAAGCAGACCTCCTCTACTTGGGCTTGCACACAAAAAATGGTTGAACTTTTTTTTAGTATCTTAAGCTTGTTTAAATGGTATATTTTCCACAGTGAGTTATATACGTGGATTTAATATAATTATGGAAATTAAATTAGATGTAAAAATTAAAATGAACAATTTCTTTTCTGCCCAAAATCTACCTGTGAGGGAGATTACACTTTTAGAAATGAATAGCTCAGCTCTTTTGTGGTAAAGTCCTGTAGATA
Organism: Turdus rufiventris; assembly: GCA_013186435.1. Lineage (NCBI taxonomy): Eukaryota > Metazoa > Chordata > Aves > Passeriformes > Turdidae > Turdus > Turdus rufiventris. The sequence continues at coordinate 639,501 of PYHW01010320.1, forward strand.
TCTAATTTCCCTCACATTCATTTGCAGTCACATCTGCATGGCTATGGTGTACTCTGTACTTTTTTTGGGTATAGAGCAGGAAAGCAGCAGTGGTGATGAAAATAAACATATTTAATTGAGTGATAATGGTTGCTGACAAACTTTAAATTGGCTTTATCCAATCATTTCAAACTGGAAGTACCCAAGATACATTCAAATATTGCTATTAATATTGATGTAGAAAAACTCTTTAGAGCTAATTACCTCAGACCTACTTTGAAGTGAGCCTCCAGCTGCTCTCCTTTGACACTTGGAGGCTTCACATCTGGAAGTGGGGCTGAGGGTGGATGGATGGACATGAATTGCCTTGTGTGTGCCGGCTGACAGTGGGTGTTTTGGTTCCCAGTTCCATAAAGATTAGCTCAGAGTGAAAAAAACCTGTGTGGGTGCTGGGTCCTCAGCACTGACTCTCATTCTGCAGGTTCAGCTTCCTCCATTCTGTGCTAATGCAGATGTGGACAGAGATGTGGTCCCAGATTCTGTTTCATTCATCTTAAATTGCCTGTAATGCCTTATGGGGTGTGAAACTCCTGGTCCTCTTGAGTCATTTGTACTGATGAAGTCTGTAGAACTTAAAATCTTTAGCTTGGGTATGCAATTCATTGGTATATTAGCAGATAATAGCTCATTTTTAATCTCAACACCTATTTATTTTGAGAAAAAAAAAATAGCCTAAAACCTTCAGACTTGGTTATGCTAGACTGTATTTAAAACTGAAAGTGTGTAGGACTAGAGGATGGTAATTTTGGAATATTTCTTAGATGCTTTCTTCAGAAGAAAATAATTTGGAGAATATTGAAGAGGAAGAGGGGAAAGGTGACTGCAGGAGCAGCTGAGAGCTGGAATCTCATCTAACGGGGACCTGCCTCTGTTTCTCTGCTGGATGTAGCAGGTAGTACAAGAACAGCCCCATCAAGTACTTCTGCAGTGAAGCAATGCACCAACAGATATGCTTTAATGCCTCAAATTCACCCCCTTTGTGAACTCAGATCTCACAGCTGCTCCGTGTGGGAATGCACATATGAGTTGGTTTATGGAGAGTGGAAGCAAGTGGGTGTATCCAGCAGAGCCACTGCTTGGCTCCTCTCACTGCCTGCACAAGGCCAGGCTTTGGCTGGCTGTGAGCTAGCAGGGCTGCAAACTGGGGCTGTAAAACTGTAGTGTGTGACTTGATGATCTCCATGGTGTCTCCTGGTGTTTCTGTTTTACAGTCCTTTCACACCT
>PYHW01010320.1:640813-664694 GCA_013186435.1 Turdus rufiventris
AAAGTTCTGCTCCCCTCCTCACCCATTTTGGATTTCCATGGGATTGCTAGCATGACAGGGTTATAGTTATATTTGAAGGAACATAAGATGTCAGTGACTGTATGTAGGATGAATTGCAGTTGTGACTGTGACAGTTGCTGTTCAACACCTGAATATCAATATAGTGTTGGTAGATATCTTTTGAGCTGGCCATGGTAATGCAGAGAAAGGCAGATCTCATGTCTGTGTTTCACTTCCTTTCTGGCATCAGGCCCTGACTTCTAGAATTTAGAGCCACTTTTGATCACAATGCCATTTAACCATGTCTTTATGCTTTTTCCCAGTTTTGTAAATAATTGACATGAGAAGAGAAAATCATAAAGATGGTGACAGTAGAAAATGAACAGAGAAAGACAGCAAATGCAATGTCTGCCCCTTTCTCAACCTATTTCTGAGTTTAGTTTATTCAGGGTTTGTGAAGTAGCACATAGTCTTTCCATGCAGGGAGAAACTGTGATTGCAAATTGTATGTGTTACTAGTACAAGCCTCAATTTTTCCATTTCTTTGAGAGCTAGCCTTGCAAGAATGCCAGGTGTGAATCTCATCAAATGATGAGATTCCCCTATTTAATGTAACTACTAGTGGTTTAAAAGAACTTGAAAACTGTGCCCGGTTGTGCTGGTTTTTGTTCTGAGATATTTGCCTGTGTGGAATGAGTTGCATTTATAGGCGGTAAATGCTAATATACACTTAGCTGGCATGGAGAAAAAGAAATTGTACCTCTGGTTTCAGTAGTGCAGGAGGCACCATTACAAAAGACTGCTGAGAGCTGGTTTTACTGTTTGCATGGATGCTGTGCAAAGCTTAAATAGAATCTTGAAATCCTGAAGAACGGTAGATGTAGACTTTTGTCTCTAACTCACACTGCAGTGTCAGGTGAATGGAAGCAGAGAGCTAAACAAGTTCCTTCTCTGGGTTAAGATTCATTTCTGATCTCAGGAGTGATGACATGTTCCCACCTTTCCTCTTTGGTGGCACTGACAAATCTGTTCTTTATTTGGTAACATGCTCCCACTCAATGTTTCAAGGGTTTTTTTATATCTCTGTCATATTTAAATTGCTAACAGGTTTGCAGCAGACAATTTCTTAATATTCAGTATGTGAACTTCATTTTCTTAGGAGAATAGAATTATTTCTTTACATTTTTTTTTTTACAAAAACACACAAAACTTCCACAAATCTCTGATTATAATAGGTATAGTGATCTACAGTTTGAATAATGGAGGGTATAAGATGGTTTTGCTTGGGTGGGAAATTTAAATTTTTACTTTCTTTGTAAGCCCAATATAATGGGAATTTTCACAAGTGTGTGAATCTTTATAATCCTCCCTAATCTTGTCGCATGGGATTCCTCTCAACATTAGCTGCTGAAAGTTAAGTATCTCTCCTAAGGGAGTAATCTAGGAAGTAATTCCTCGGCAGATACCATGCCAGGGATTCATCTCACCTGTTTTACTCACCTATCCTAGAATGGGATAAATGACAATCTGGAGACACTTATCTCTCTTGCTTGACTACAGAAGGAGCCTAGATGACTGGCTTGGATGAGCCGCTTGATTTCTAGGTGGCTGTAGAGCAGGGGCACTACCTCTCTTGACCTTAGAGTATAAGATGTAGTTCTCAAAGATATATTCTTAGTGCTGAAAGGGTTGCTTATATATCTGCACTCAGCTGTACAAATAACACCTTTCTTAGTTGATGTTTTGTATATGGATTCATGTGCACTATGGATTTGTGTGCACACAGTATTTAGGTGTGTTATTTTGTGTCCCAAATTTATTTCTGAGAAGCATCAAGATAAAACTGAAATGCGTGTATGCAGATAAGTTACACAGGCACAAGTGCTCCCTTCCCACAGAGGAACAGGGAAGCTCTCATTGTAATGGGTGAAACTCCCCAGCCAGACTGGTACCTGGGAAAGGCCAGTCTAGGCTAATCTCAAATGGAATAAATAAACATGATTCTGAAAATTCTGTAAATGTCTGCAGTAGTCATAGTCTTTTAGCTGTGGAGGAGGACGTTTGAGTTCACATGTCTGCACAGAGCAGCACATCAGCAGAGACCACTCAGTCCAGCTCTTTGATAAGCCTAGATCTGTGAAAAAGGGCAAGCTGGTCTGGCTTCCGTACTCAGGCTTCCTCAGGTGTCCTTTTTCTGTATTGCTGAGGAATATTGGATTGTTTCATTGACTTCTGTCACATAGTGCTCCTATCCCAGCACGCCAGGAAACAGTGATGTGGAGCCTTCTGCACTTGGTTCCCTCCTGAGCCAAGAGGAATCAGGCAGGTGCTGAATTCCTCTACCTTGGTGGCCACATGGACTCCTTGAAGTGCTGATGCAGTGATTCCTAGACACTTCCCACAACTGGACAGGTGAGCTCTGAGTACACAAAAGGACTGTGGGTTGTTTGTCAATGATCTTTCTGGGTTCTAGGCTGCCAATATCTGGACATGATAAGGACACTTCTGTACCACACAGCTGTAGGGCAGTGCCAAGACACATGGCACAAGGCTCAAGGTACATACCTGGTTACTCCTCAAAACACATGGGATAGGTGTTCTGGGGATTCTGCTGTAGAGTTTATCCCTCTGTGACAGAGGATTTTCAGCACTGGTTGCAGGGGCTGTTGCATGCAGAGGCTGCACTGCTCTGTCATGCTGCTGCAGGAGCAGGAGTTGGGAGCTTCAGGGAGAACTATCAGCAGAGGCAGTGCAGGGAGCAAAGATGGGTAACTGGGCACACCTTTGCCAAAAGACAACGGGGATTTAACATTTAGTGCCATTGGAAAGCAAACTACTCATTGCTGATGTTTGCTTTTTTTTGAGATTTTTTTGAGATGGCAAAAAAAAAGTGGAAAAGATCATTTACAATTAAGGAAAATCAAAGAGAACTGAACTAACACACCTCTAGTCTGTTCTCCTTGTTTTCTTGTAATGCCAAAAGCATCAAGAAACTATCAAACTTAACTGATGATGTTTTGGTTAACTTGCATCTAGGAGTGATGATAGTAAAGAGATGGCACATGAGAGCACCCTGGCTGTGGATGGTTGTAAGGCAAAGGTGTATTCAGTGGAGTTAAATGGGTTCTTTCACCCATGTTGTTTTATATCATGACACTCACTGAGAAGATCTCCCAGTTCTGTGGTCTGGACTCCAACTTTCCTCTGATTTTTGCAGTGCTATAATTTCACAAAAGTATTTTCTCATTTCAGAAAAACAGTGACAAGCTGGCAAAATCTTGGTTTGGGATATTGCAACCTGCTTTGTTATTTTTTATTTTACAGTCTCAATGTAAAGGTGAGAATCTTATTTTGTGTTGCGTTTCAATAAACTCTGTGCTTCCTGAGGGAAGAAGTAAGACACCATCTATGATTTGCTTTAAAAGGCTTGGGTAATTTTTTGAGGTTTTTTGGATAGGAGATACAAAATATTTTACAGTTGATATAAGGATCTCAAAACTGTATATATTTTGTGCAATGGTTTGGCTGAAGTAGAATATATTTTTTTCTCTTTTTAAATTCTTGCAAACTCCGACTTACTTTTGAGAACAATGTGCTTTTCACTCTGTTCTACTGGAGAATTTGTGATTTGAAAAAATAATGTCCTTGTTGCAAAAATCTGAGAATTCACACATATTTTTCTCAGTGAGCCCCTTTGCCTGACATCAGCCATTGTGTTATGCATTCTCCTCTAAAAGAGAAGTTGAAAAGGAGTGAGAGAGAGACAAAGAGGAAAAGGATCACAGTATCTCAATTTTATTTTCTTTCCTGAAGAGTATTCTCTTTGGACAGACAGTAATTGTAGTTTCTAATGACACAAACTTGAAGGGAAACAGAAGAAGACTACAAACAGGTTTATGGGCCTATCAGCAGGAATATGTGGCTACAAATTGCAGAGTAAATGAAACAGCCTGTTGTTTCCTAAGCCTGAGTTTGTGAGTGTTATGCCAAAGTATTTGAGGAGGAGCTAGAGCACCAGGCGGTGTAAAGGATACCTGCTGAGCCCTAATTGGTGCCCACTGTTGTTAATGGCTTCCTGTGGCTGAATGTTTACTTGTCATTTGTTTTGTGCTTTGTTTCCCAGCTACTGGAAGGAAAAAAAATACTGACCAAAACTTTATTTTGCTTTTAAGTGGACATCCTTGGACATCAGCTGCCACACTGCAAATTGTCTCGTGCTTGAGACCATTCCTTAGTCTTCTTGGGCTTCTTTCTTTGGTTTTGAATTTGAAAAGTAAACATATTTTTTAAAAGATATATTATTTATATATAATATAGAATGAATTATGTATTATATGCAATATATATTTATTATCTAAGAAAATTATGCAATAACCATGTCTGGGACTTTTGCCTATTGCAAGGCTTTGCATGGTTGAACATTTGATAATATCAGTTTTGAAAAATACTACAGATAATAATGGTTTATTTATAAGCATTTGTTTTCCTAAAATGCCCATTTTATTTTTTTTAAATCTCAATTTTTTTTTTTTTTTGTGGGATGTCTGTTGAAGATGAAGAAGAATGAAACTTTGCATGCTCAGAACTCCTGTACAGAAAAGTCTCCTTTCTGTATGTGATACAGTTGGCTTGGTGGTGGTTTTTTATTTGTTGTTTTCTTCTAATCCGAAGGGACTAAAAGAAAATGATCCATGTCAGTGTCTCAGACCCTTTGCTTATCCTGTTCTTGGTTTCCCTAACAAGAGAGCCTGTTAGTGTCAGCTATGGTGTGAACACCTCCCTGCTGGGAAAAAGGAGTGAAACTGCTGTTTTTAACTAGGACAGCGAATAGTTTGTGCTGAATATCCACATATATCCATTACTCATGAAGAAGGAATTAGAATAGTAAAAACATCCTAATCCTATAATCTTAAATCCTCTGCTTCTCCTACACTGGGTTTTGGGGTTGGGGTTTTTTTTGAGTGGTGTCAAAGGAAATTTAGTTTCAGTAATCCTGGAGAACACCACAGAATTCAGAGAAAAAATGCCTCGGATCTCAATTTAGCACTTAATTATTACTGTAACAATGTTTAGGTATTTGTCCTCTGTCCACAGGGGTGGACGCTTTGATACACACAAGCATTACATGGTTGCAAAGACCTGAATCAGTTTGTGACAAGGCTGTGTTTGAGAGGCAGCTCTCTAGCAGGTCTCAGACAGTGTTTGGGATGCCCTCAGAGGCAGACAAGACAATGTGGGAGAAACTCTCATTGAAGTGCAGAGCAGTTTGTCTGGGGACATAAATCTGATTCCTTGATTACCACTGACTCTTGTTTAGCTCTGTTTCACCTACATCTCTCTCCCCTATGCATTTGGCTCACACACCTTGCATCTGCACTGTCCACAGATATATTACCTCATACTATTTTGTGTTACCAACCTAGATAATGCTGTCTGGAGCTCTCCTTTAGCAGGAATGGAGTTTGGAAGCTGCTTAGATCTGAAGGAAACTCTACACAGAGTAGAAAACCAGGATTTAGGTACAGAGTTGCAAATATTTAATATTCTGTGCTGACCTAGGTGCTGGAGAGAGAGGGAAGGAAGATGGGTTCAAAATGTCCTTAACATATAGCCAGGCAGATTTTCCACTTTGCAGGCTGATCTCAGGAAAAGCACATCTAACTAATGTGGGAGACCTTTTCTGTAATTCCTGAAGGATCTTGATCAGTAAGAAAAAAGTGCTGATTTCCTCTGAGTGAAAAGATGATTCTCAGAAAACAATAAAGGTAGGACTAAAGAGATTTGCCCCATTTTCAAGGGGAAGCTTAGTGTATTTCAGGGCATTCTCATTCCTAATTATATCATTAGAACATATTCTGAGATTTAGCAAGGTATTTGCTCTCTTTGATTTGTTCTTGGGTTTGAGTATTAACTAATCTAATATTTTCATATCTTTTTCAGACTGGAAGACTAAAGAATAAACTACAGAACCAACAGGACTATGAAGACTTTTGGCTGCTGTTTCCACTGGTTGTAATAGTTAACATCTAGCGAGAAAACCTGAGGATATAAAATCAAAAACTTGAGTTTTTTACACGCTTGGTTGCAGCTGAATATTTAGGCAGTTTAGTTGGGGGGAGGAGGGAAAGGAAGCCCCAAACCAAAACTAATTGCATAAAGTGACAGCAAGAAAAGAAACCAGATCTGTAAGTGTTGTAGGAGTGTGTTACTCATTAGCATCAATGGATCAGTGCTCATTTGTGTCACTTGAGACTCAAGCCCAGTAACATGGTGTTGTCCCTTTAGTGTAATTTTCTCTCACAGTTCCCAATCTCTAGAAAAAGGAAAACTGAACTACATTTTGAAAATACATGTGAAATGCTAGCATCTAAAGTAATCTTTCAATTATTTAAATAAAAAAGAAGCCCCTATGCCAGAATATGTAGAGAATCTGAGTACAGTCATGTCACGACTATAAGGCGCACCCTTTTGACTAAAATTTTCCCTCGAACCCAGAAGTGCGCCTTATAGTCCGGTGCGCCTTATATAATGGACAAAGTTGTGAAATTTTCTAACATGGAAATGTGAGCCGAAAGGGGGAGTGGCCCTGCAGCAGCGCCAGGATGTGAGGGGAAGTGACGCTGTGGCTGCTGGGTGCAGGCGAGCCCAGGGACCCGCGGGACTGCGGCAATGGGGTGGAGGTGGGGCCCCGGCCAGCAACCACGCAGGGGGCGCTGCAGGCAGATCCTCGCTGCAAAAAAAAGTGCGTCTTATAGTCCGATGCGCCTTATGGTCGTGAAATTACTGTAATTTGCCCAACATGTGAACAAGTGGTTTTCATGACTGGCTGTGCTACAGCATGATTATTCAAGGACATTTTTCTTTGGGTTAGGATGAGAAATACCTTGACTTTTGGGTTTGATAATTTATGTATCACTTGCTCATTTTGATTCTCTTTAAAGTCATCAAAAGAAGGAGATCTTGGTTTTGGTTTTTGCTGTCTTGCTCATCTCTTCGCAGTTCCCTGTTCTTCTTTTTACACCAGTGTGTTACTTTCTACCCTAATTTTTACAACACTCCTGCAAACATGGACTTGGTTTACTGCAGCTCTTCCATTAATCTGAATTTGCCTGTTGAATCAAGGCTACTAGACATATGAAATAAGAGAAAGGAGTATTAGTTTGATTAATTAAAACTGTTCCCTTGATTTCTATGGAGGTGTCTCAATTGCCTTCAGTCAATCTGGAGCACAGATTACTCTGCCTGTAGTATAAAATATCTTACACAAATATATGAGTATTGTGATGCTAAAAAATTTAAAATTTAAAAAAAATACCCAAAACTACTCTACAAACTGAGTATCCAAGTGTTGGTGAACTGTTAAAATTGAACCATTTTTATTTCTTTCACATGTTACCAGTAACATTCTGATTATGGTTTTTCTCTGACTTTAGAGTGGCGTCTTCCAAAAGTTTGCCTTCTGGTGCCTTTGTAAGATCCACCATGGAGCAGCTGGCCCTGGTTTCTCTAAGCAAAGGATGTGAATAGCTGAAAAAGGCAAGCAACTTATGTTACAGTCAAACAAAACTCTTGTGCTTTCAAACAGTGCTGCTCAGACTGATATTGTGCCATCCAAAGTCATCCTTCTCTAAGCTGTGCTTGTACAGGACAGCAGTGGAGGCAGCTGCCATGACCTGCTGTGGCAGGAGACCTGCTGCCTCATTCCTTGTGGTCAGAATTCTTTTACAAAGGCAAAACAATTGTTTTGCTGATAGATGTTCCCTGAAAAAAATAAGTTCTTCCAGCAGAACAGCATTTTTGCCTGTCAAGCTGTGGCTTACCGAGGTTTTGCTAGAGTAGTTGTGCCCCATGGTGGTGGAATTGCTCCTTGCCTTCCCTGCAGTATTCTTCAGCCACATGGCTGCCTGGCAAGGCTTAAACTTGGCCCTAGGTTTAGGAACATGCTCATCCAGTGTCTCAGCTCTTTGCAACTTCGCAGTTGTGAAGAATGAAGTTTAACACCCTTGTGTTTTTCTTGGAGGGCTTGGGATGATTCTTTCATTGTACTGTAAATTTTAGAGGGAACTAATACATTGGGAATAATGTAAGGGGGAAAGGGACCGTAGAGGGTTGGAGGAGAGAAATATTAATTATTCAGACAGTAGTTTTAAGCTATTTTGTGTCCGATTTGGAGACTTGCTGCTTCTGCTAAGGGTGAAGCCAAAGAGCTAAAGGAAAGAATTTTGGTCGAGGTATCCAGGTTTTTGATACTCCCCACAGAAACTACGTGGCATGAAGGCAGTGAGAATATTTGGGAGTATGTAAGTTGAAGAATGACACAAAGATAAGGGGGGTGAAAATGCTTAGAAGAAACTTCTTTGGTGTTTGCCCCAGTCTTCTAGAACACCTTCCCATCCAGCTCATTATGTCCCTGCACAAAAGTGCTGTAAACTGAAAATGCAAAAAGGACAGGTTTAAAGCATGGTGATGAAGAATGCTTGAAAAGACTCAGTAGCACACCCAGTTTTAATGACATTAACCAAAGGGATTCATTCTTATTTTGGTAAGAAATCACTTTTCATATAAGTTGGCAATGAAAAATGCTTGTCTGAAATAGCAGCAGGATATGAAGGAAACCAAAGTATCTCCCATTTTTTAGGCCCCTTCTCACCTCCTCCCCTCAAAGGCACTTGTTTCCCCTCTTTGTGTACAGTTCCCCTGCAGCTGTGCCCTGTGAGATGAGCCGGGGTGGCCGCGTTCCTCACACCTCCGTGCGATGCACACATCGCTCCCCCAGCCTGCCAGACTTTGCAGTATTTCTTGGGCCAGACTGTCAGGTTGCTGAGGATAAGGGAGGCTTTAATTTGCAGTTTGCATTCTTTTCCTAAGTAGTACATGCTCTGGAGAGAAGTCAAAAGCGGTCCTATGATTATGAACTCAGTGGTTCCATCCATCTATCTTTATAAAAAGTCAGTTCTGTCCACAAGGTATTTCACATGTTGGGCCTACTAAGCTCATTTATATTGCAAGGGACAAAAATAACATCCTTTTTTTTTTACAGCAATGAAAAATGTGGTGACCCTTGCTTTCTTCTAATCTTAAATACAGATATTTTTTATTGTGCATAGATATACCTGTGGTCACTTCATCCTTGAATTTACCTATTCTGGGTGTATAAGTTGCTGTATAAATTGTCATGTTTACAATATAACACATAAAATAAGGACACAGTTCCATTCTAGAATTTTTTATTTATTGTCTTTTACAAATTTGGAGTTACCAAATTATAAACAAGGACTTTATCCTGTATGTTTCATAATATGGCTAAAAGTTTTATTTGTAAATACAAAAAAGAGTATTACCTGACCTCTTGGAAAAACTTAGCATTGGTAAATTCTGGCAGTATTACTACAAGTTAAAGAAATATTTGCACACATGAAGACTGATCTATCCAGTCTTCTGTGACCATTTTGCAGTGAATGAAGAAGATTAAATTTTGAAACTATTTCTCTTCTTTCATTTTCCCACATTTTTTCCCTGTGATTTTAGTGATGGAACAGGAATCAGGAGATAATTTTTCCTTCAAAGAAGGTTATTTGGCTTGAAAGGAAAAAAAAAAAAAAGGGAGTGTTTTGAGATGAAACTTTAATCATCTTTTGGTTTAATTTTAATATACCTTTTTTGGTTTCCTTAACATGAGGCAGGTGTTCTTAAGTGATACCCATTTGATGTTGTGACATGATACAGCTTTTTTCTTCTTCTCAGAAGGGTTTACACCAAACACTCAGGTAAATGATCATCAGAACCACTTTTCCCCATCTCCAGACTTGTAGTGTATTCATCACACAGACAATGTAACATCAGCAGCAATTTCAATAGTGTTTGTGTAAAGGACTTATCTGCTCCCCATCACTCACCCATAGTGAGTGGGTTGCTTTCTGTTTTGGCTCAAGACAGAAGATACAAATTTTGGCTCCGTGCCACAGAGGGGGCAGAGCTCCCACACCTGTCTGATATCCTCATCTCCCATGGTGAAGAATGGGCTTGCCAATGCCCAGCTCTTCCTTGGACAGCTTCAACCGGGTCTCTTGCAGCTGATGTCATTGCTGAGGATGCACGTTCCTCCTGTGGCGAGGGTGCAGGGGACAAGCTAGATTTGAGTTAAAGGATTTAATCTATAAGCTGAGGCCTTTAATGTGCCTTGTAATGTGAGAGGAAGAGATGACTGATTTGATATGATAAACGCTTTTCTTTTGATCAAAAGAGGGCTTCAGCCTCCTGTCCAGTTTATGACCCAGTCCCTCTCCTTCCAGTTAGACTAGAGCGAAATGTGCTGTGTGGAACTCTACATAATTTCATAATGTGGAGCTCTTGCCTTTGGCCCACAGTATACTGGATGATTCGAGATGTTATCTTTTGGCTGTAGGCTGAAAAAGGGTTTGGATAAGCAAATTTTATTCTGCTTTCTCTCCTTGCATGTGACAGCTACATTCTCCAAGCTGGAGCCAGCAGTATCTTGCAGTGAACCTCTGTGATGAGAGGATCCTACACAAAGCAGGGGGGCTTGAGCCTGCTCCATGCTTTTGTGTAGGCAGACAGGAAGGCTTGGCACCCGTGTTTTACCAAAACAGATTTATTCCACAGCCATTACAATCATGCTCATTTCCACCTTTACTGTCCAGGCAAGCTTGTCTCTCTAAACTTCATCCATTCTCAAAATTAATTTTCCATAGAATTCAGCCACCAGCTGATGTCTTTGGGAGGATTTAGATTAACTGCTGTGCAGTGTGCAGAGCTGGCAAGGAGAGCATGAAAGAAAGTTGAAATTGCCCGTTAACAGAGCAAAAGTGAAATCCCACAAGTATCATTGTTCTCAATCTTTATTTAAGATAAAACCCACTTGTCAATAGCTGCCAGGAAGCCAAGTCATGCACCCAGGGAAAGTCCTGGGCTCCCACCAGTGTAAGTGACAGCAGAAAACAGGTCCTGAGTCCTGGCAGTGAGAAAGCAGCCTCTCTCAGCTTATGGAATGAGGTTTACTTGTAGCCACATTTGGGTGGCTCTCTGTAATTGTTCCCAAAGGAAGGGAGGGCTGGCTGGGGTGTCACCAAACCGTGAGGGGGCCTGGATGGCCCTTTCATCCTGCCCCAGGCCAAGGGTGGCCACACAGACCCTGTTTGCCTGACCCAAGGCAAATATGCCTTGGCTCAGGGCTTGTTTCTGTGTGCCTGGCTGAGGCTGAAGTGATTGTTCACAAACAGGTGAGAGAAAAGTAAAGTGGAGAAATGAAGGGATAGCCTTTAATGCATGAAAAGGGGAAAAGGCCACTTGAAAATTACTTGGAAACCCAAAGGCAGGACAAAAAATGAGCAAATGAATAGCAGTCAAGCTATTTTTGGAACATTTATGATCTATGGAAAATAGAAAATTCAAGCCATGAGTTTAGATGGGATGGTTGCAATAGGTTGGCTCCTTTTGGCATGTCCAGCTTGGAGCAGCTTAGCTGTGGTCCCAGGATAGGAGTGGGGAAGGAACAAGAATAAAACACAGCACACATGCAGATTGCCTTCTGGATGCTGGCTTTCCTTCCTCCTACTATTCTGCATTTTAGGAATATATTTCTAGTCACAGAAGGAGCTGCAAATATTTATGATACTGAGCCACTCTATAATGATAACTTATGCAATGCAAGTGTATAGGCAGCCACCTGGGTGCAAGTCCATGAAGAATCAGGCCCGGAAAGCTTTGGTTTTCCTCTATGAAATGCAAATGGAATTCAATCAAAGGCCTGCTCACAAACTAGCACTAATTTAAATGTATCTCTTGTTTTTTAACTGATACAAGCAATTGATGTGGGTTTTACATAGACATTGCCTGGAGCATTTCCTGTATTGTTGCCCATCAGGGTTACAGAGATATATATTAAACCACTGTATTAATATTTGCTTGCACTCTTAGGTGCTTATGCTTACAGTGCCAACTTCCATAAATGTTAGTTCCATTGCATTTTCCTTTAATTCCCTGGTCCTATCATAAAAAGGCAAGTCTTTTTTCAGTTTTTACTTGATTCAGATGTGCTCTTCAGCTTTGGGTAAAGGAGGATCCTCTGCCTCATGAAGTTAAAAAAAATAATTCATTTAAATAATTTTTCTCTCCAGTTCTTGTTCTCCAGCTTTACAGAAAGGCCAACTTCTGGTTATTCTGAGAAAAGAGAATTTTTATAGGATTGCTGCAGGGAGCAACCCTAGACTAGAGGAGGACCAGATCCAGAGTTCACATTTCAATACTTCTCTTGAGTGTTGAAATAAAAGACAAAACAGAATAGAATAGTTCAGCTGGAAAGGACATAAAGTGATCATCTGTCTATCAACATGAACAACAAAAAAACCCCCTGCAAAATATTTTACAAAATAACAGTTATTCTTGCAAATTTGTCCCAAATAGTTATTAAAACAATTACAAGGTAAGTAAGGAGATATTTTCTTTTTTTTCTTTCAAGAAGCCACTAAATCTAATAAACTCTGGAAGGTAATGAAATTTGAATGGCTAGCAAGAAAATAGATTACTTTTTCAGATGTTACTTGTATTTGGAACATTTTGTGTCTAAGCAGAATTGTATGTATTCAACTGCTGAATGTTGGAGCTTTAATAAAACCCATCTCAGGCACAGAAGTGTAATCTTGGTTCAGGTGAAGACCGTGACATTGTTGGAGAGTGAAACGTGCCAGACAGTCCTGTTGTGGAGAGCAGGAGCTGTGGTGCTCCAGGAAGAGCTGCAGAGCAGCAGCTTGCCTTGGCCTGAAGGTAGGAGAGTTTCCTGGCATGGACACCAGCTGCTTCAGCTGCTCAGCTGCTGTGCTGGGAGGCTTCATCTGATTTCCTGCTGTTGGCAGAGCTCCAGCAACCCCTAAGAAATGGTCTGTGGGTCTGGCACATGAAGGAAGCAGTGAGAATGCTGAGAGGAAGGAGGTGTATCTTGGCTTTCTGAAATGGCAGAGTATCCTGCATCAGGGGCATTCCTTTTGCTCCTTCCTTCGTTTCGTGCCTCTCAAAAAATGGATCTGAAACATAAAGATGATGGTTTCAATGCAATGATTGTTGCCTCCTTCATTGTAATTGTTTTAACTGGAAGCTGAAGGAACTAAAAGTGTAAGCAAATTGTGTAAATCTCTAAATTAATAGTTTCTTCACTCTTATTCTAAGGAAATTAGGTGTGTTTGTAGTTCTGTTGTCTGTCCCTCTTTCTGCCCTGTCTTCTGGGCACACTGGATGGATTTGTATCAAGGGTCCAAAAAGGTTTGTGAAAACAGGTGTCTGGGAGCATGAGAGGCAGTCAGGCAAAAATCTGAAGAGGAGATTTTCAATACAAGGCCAAGTTGCTTTTTAAAATGTCACTTTGAGGATGTGTTCATCATGGGCACTGCAAGAAGCTAGCAAGTGAGAGCTTTTACCCAGCTTTAGGATAGAACTTAGGTATAATGGGGCAGGAATTGAAAATTCAGCAGTACAAGAAGGGAAGTCACAGAAGAGATAGAGCAACAATTTTTGTTATTGCTGCTGCATTTTATTTTTAATGTAATTAAAGTTTCTGTGATTATAATGTCTAAGTGCAGCTGCTCCTGGGAGTGCAATATATTTGTATAATTCAGTTCATCACTGGTCCAAAAAGACAGAAACAGTGAAGAACTGAAGAAGAAAATATTTGTGGTAGATCAAGATGGCCAAGATGTGGACAAGCATATTGTCTGGATTTTTTTATCGTGGAAGAGAATTTGAAAGGTAGGAAATATTCCAACACTGGTAGGTAGAAAAAGAAGGTATTAAAAGTAGGAATTGAAAATTTAAGTTTTAGAAATGGGGAGAATTTTGCCTTCTAACAGCAATGGAGAAGAGGAAGTAACATAAAAGGAAATAACATCAAAGGGAAAAGACAATCTGCTCAGTAATAACTGCAAAGTTTAGTTTTAAACAAATAGTCATCCTTCCAGGGCAGCAGATCAGAAGTGTTATTAAATGTGTAGTGCTAAACTGAGGGAGATCACTTTGGTATTGAGATGCAGATTTGTGAGCCATTTACCTGAAGGTAATAGTTATATCAGTGTGAAGAGGAGAGGCTCCCTGAGGATAAGATACAGAAAATGACACCTAGGATAGAGCTTTGAAGAGCTCTCAGAGACAGGGCAAGAGATAGTGGAAAATGAGGAGCCATTCCAGGGTGATGGGAAATCCATATGTGTGCTGGGCCGCAATGGAACATAGAGGGGGATTTGTTAGGACTGGGGGCATTAGAAATGCCCACAGTCTGCTCCTTGCAGCCTAGATCAAACTTATGGCTGAGCTTGCATGTTAAAATTAATGGGATGTATCTTCCTTACAGAATAGACATAAATCCAAGAGTAAGGGCCAAAGCCAAGGTGAGTTTAAAAGGAGAAAAGGGGTGACAAGGGAGGGTCAGAGTCAGGAAAGAGAAATTTAGTGCAGACTGTCACATAGTTGAGAAGGGGACAAAACTGAGTGAGGTTCATATAGTGCTCAGCACAGCAGAGGAAGAGGAAAAAGGAAGGGGCCAGGTTGGGTCAGGGAAGAGGTGCTGATTGTGAATTTAGGCTTCAGAGGGATGAGGCAAAAGTTTAAATACCAAGGAGGGCCTGGGACCTGGAGTTTTTTGTGTGTGTCTGGTGACTACTTGAATCTTAGCGCATGAAGACAATGACTCCCCTCTCTTCTCTCCCACATTAGTTTCTAATAACAACAAAAAAATCCCAAAATTGGTTCAATTCATGCTTCAGCCAGCCTTTCTCTCCCAGAGCAGTACCCCTTTATGTGTGCCCTGAGATGTCTTGAAAGAGACTCTGGCCTTTCCTGCTCCCAGGCATGACTGAAAACCCCCTGCCTTGGGAGAGGAGGGGCTGTGGGTGCTGGGACCTGGTCCCCAGCACAGGGACAGGGAGACACACTGTGCCTCTTGAGTGGAATTTTGAGGAACTGCATTTTCTGAGGACCCACACCAAAATTCTTTCACCTCTTGGTAAAGAAATGTCAGAAGAGCAGGCCCTGGTAGGCAAGAAATTGTCATCACCCATAAAAACAAACTTCCTTCTCTTTCCAGTCCACCTTCCACTGGCAGCCACAGCTCCCAAACCAGAACCTCCTGGACACCAGCTGCACCTGTTTTAACTCTAGACACAGCGACTGAGATTAATGTGAACTTCTGCTTTCTGAAGTTATAGGTGTTAACATTAATTTCATTGTAAAGTTACTGTTAACTTTAACAGCAAATAGAGTTGGATATGGAGAGGGATATACCAGAGAATCTATGTAAATATCAGGAATTGTATATAATTTCTAGGATTGAAAAGCAGGTGTATAAGATAAACCTCTAAAAACAGTTTGGAGTTTAAGAATTAAAAAAATCATTATTTGCTTAGAACATTTAAGGCAGTTCACCCTAAAACAAAATAGTATTTCAGCAGAGACTAATTTTTTTTCCCCTGTATCAGAGACAAGGCATGGATTTGAAATTAATTTTTATCCTTCACTAGGAGCCTAATGTGTTTTTAGTAAAAGTACTCAAGGGGGACCTTGCTGTAGTGGTTTTGTGGTTATTATGCAGATGGTTATAGAAGGGAAACATTCTGTGTGGAAACTGTGCAAATCAGATGGTGTATTGTGAATAGACATGCCTTTTCTGACAGGGGCTTTTCCCTTCACACACTTAGCAATGCTAAGGAATAATCTTCCTTACACAGGGTGGATACAGGTAGATAATCTGAATTGAAGTTCTGTAAGATTGAGGTTCTGTAAGATTGTCCCTCAAGAAGTTATTTCAAATGAAACATTTCCATTTATCTCTGGAGCGAAACTTGATAATCAGGAAAACATCTAGAGTTCTTAAGCACAAATTCTTTCATGAGTGCAGTGGTCTCAGATATGATATTGGTGGTCTCTTGACATCCCACTGGGGGTGACTGATGTGTAAAATGATCTGTGCCAGTTCATTTTTAGCAGCATAGATAAGGAAGGCTGGAAGCACCACAGGTCTTTGTGCTTTTCAGCAAACTCACAGTGAACCACAGGATCACTTCTCTCTGAAAATCTGGGGTTGTTCAGCCGTGTCATCTACAAATAATAACAGCTGAGGTTGCGTGCCAGTGTCATCAGGGAGTTTAATATTTAATCTCCTAGCTGTCTGTGGTGTGCCCTTGAAGCTGTGTCACTGAGACAGATACCTGCCTGTGGGAATTGGAAGTGCTCTCCAGGAACTGCGATGCCTTGAGCTGACAAGTCCTTGGTGAGTGTGAACTCTCACTGTTTTTTCATCACTTTTTCATCAAAGTGGCTGCTGGGGAAGCAGGTCCTGCATCAGCTGTGCCAAAGAACAAATCCTAATTTATTTTAAAATGTGTTTAGAATGTAACATGTGAGCAGGGGTGTTTCAATGTTGGTGTATGTATGGTCAATATGAAATCTTTTGTAAGCCAGTGTGTAAAATGTCTCATTTTTTACATGTGATTCCACAGAGGGTTGCAGGTGTGCTTGGCTGAAGCTAGACATTGTAGACTTGTTTTCTATCACCTTGCTCTTGTGTTGTCGTTTGTATCAGTGCAAGTAGGTGTAAACTGTGGCTAATTCAGGGAGGTGGCAATAACTGCCCAAAGTGCAGAGACTCAGACTTTGTATCTGTTATAGTGGGTATTGCACTGTGAAATATATTTGCTGTTCATTTCTCTTCCAAAGGACATTTCAAAAAATACCTCCATCTGGGGGAAAGAGGTGCTGGTGTGTGTTTCACTGTTTGGGTGTTTTGTGGGTGTTTTGGGTATTTTTTCTTTCTCTTGCTCTCTCTTTATTTTTCTTTTTTCTTTTTTTTTAACACAAGAGCATACAGAGTTGTTTTACCAAAGCTTTTTTTAGGATTTCAAAAATAGTGCTGAAGTCATATGGAAAAAGGACATTTAAATGAGCAGTTATTAAAAGTTGTTACGGTCTTTTTAATTCCTCCTTGAAAGCATCCTCAGTTTTGTCTGACACGGACCTAAGACCCCCACATCCCATTGTGAAAATATCCCTAATGATGTGCTAGTTCTCAAGGATGTATCAGAGTGCTGCAGCTAACACCCGATAACACTGCTCACTCCAGTGCTGGCACACTTTGCCTGATGGGTGCAAAATCTCTCCTGAAACAGATCTGAGGCAAGCAGTCAGGATCTGCATTGACTTGCAGGACCATGCAGCAAGCAGAAAAAAATCGATTCTCACTGAGTCAGGAGGCTAGGCTGAATGCCTGATCCTTTCCCTCCTTGGATCCCTTCTTTTCCCCCTTGTTTTCTTCATGCAGGATATGGAAGTGTTACTTGTCTTACAAAAACGTAGCAATTTTCTTTTTTTAGGCCAATAGTTAAGCATTGTGGCAAGGCTTTCCTTTTTTTCTTTTTTTTTTCTCTTCTCCCCAAGACTAGAATTAAAGCAGAGCTCCTATGTTTGACAGTTTAACAAAGACTAGGGGAGTTATGATGAATATCTTTGCTCTGAGACTTATCCTTTCTTAAATTTTATTTTATCAAAATTAATGTTCATCTGACAAAGAGCTATAGGATGCACACACTTGTGGAGGTTGCTGGAAATAACTCCCTTTCCTTGCTTTAAATTGTTGGCAGGGCTTCTGCAGGAGGAGAGCGACAAGGACTTAGTTGTTTACAAAGTACAGCATACAGCTCACCTCTGGCACCAGGTCCAGGAGGCTGCTCTGCTGCCTTCTCTCTTTGCTCAGCTGGCCTCCTGCCTAATCTTCCTGCTGTAACAGGGATGTTTGCAGTCACTTTCCCTCTCAGTAGCAGTTTGTGTTGAATTGTGTGGTCAGAAAGACACAGACAAGATTGTTTGTAGGCTTCTTAAATCAGACCAGCTGCAAAAAGGGGATGGTCTCTGAGGTACACAAGCTCCTCTCTAGGCTAAGACTAATAATCTTGTAGTTTGAAGAACGCTAGGCTTCAAAGAGTGTTTTCTCCCTGACATCTCTTCATATAATCCTGTATTTATTCATTACCTTTTAAGTCCAGGAGGGCCTAACAGATTATTGACTCTGTCTCCTCTTCAAGGGTCCATTATATTTCACTCAGTTGTCACGCAGGCCAGTGACTGACATTTGGCCAAAGCGGAGAGCCCAGAGGTGCTCAGTTTTGATAATGACCATGGCTGTCACTATTTGTAAGTGCTCTTGGTTAAATACTCAAGTGAAGCAGGATGCCTCTGCTAAAGTGACCAGATCAAATCTACTACTATAAGCACTTAAAAACATTGAAAAGTGTAGTTACAAGGGATCTCTGGAAGTTTCTCATGCAACTTCTGCTTCAACTTCAAATCTAGATCATGTTGCTCAGGATCTTTCTCAGCTGAACTTGGTCTGTCGTAATGTACTCATTCTGAATCTTCCTGTGCTGCCAAGTACAAAATCTCATGGGAAAATTTTAAATCGGATACATTACAAAATCCACGTGTATCACATCCACACAATTGTTATTGCCAACCTAACCTGTCAAATAATGAAAATCTGCTGATGGCATTCATTGTTTCTATTCAGTAAATCATTGTCATAATCTCTTTCATCTGAGAGTCTCAAAATCGACTGAGGCATTGACGTGAACTTTTGTGTGGAATTTGCCATCAGTGGATCCACTCAAGCCTACCTTATGGCTGAGGTCTGCTTTGCTGCCCCAGTTGTGAACCTTTGCACCTCTGGCTCATGCCTGGAGATGAAAATGTGTAAATACCTTACACTTAGGCTGCTTCCAGCAGAGCCAGATCCAGGCATTTCTGAAACACCAGTGCCGTGCAGCTTGTGTGCCGCTCCTGGGAGCGGCATTAGCAGCTGCTTGTGCTTTGAGGCAAATGGAGGAGACATGGGAGCAAACAGGGAACCAAAGTAATTGCACTTCTCTGGGGCTCGTGGAAGTATAATAGGATTCAAAGGATTCATCAGAATAGCCTTTGTGAAAACTTATTGGGGTCTTCTCCATCCCCCTGTTTTCTATTGAAAGAGGGTTTAGGTGGCCTGAGCAAAGCTTTAAATCTCTGTTTCAGTTCTTGGTCTCTCAGACAGATTTTGTATCCTTATGTATAACTGCCTTGTGTATAACTGACAGATCTCAGAAAGAACCACTGTACTTTTTCTAGCCAGCAAGAAGAAGAGATAACATAATCTCAAGAGTTTTCAAGTTTTAGTGTTGCTAATGATCAGCTTGCCACAGAAGCTCTAAATGATGGGTTGGTGCTACACCTAAACTGACATAACAGCTACTGCTAAGTCAGCCCCCCTCCCTTTCCTGTCCTTGGTCTCCTGCTAGTGCTTTTCTGACACTAGAGTGAGCCAGCTCACAGAGCTCAAACAAAAAGAAAAAAATGCACTCTTTTTTTTTTTTTTTTGGTGTCTTTATCCTTAATTGTTAACCTCCAGGACTTTAGTTTCACAATATTTCGAATTGATGTAAGTATGCTGTGTAAAGTGAAGTTGTCAACTCCAGCTCCTCCCTGCTTGTGCTCCTGCTGGATCTCATGCCCCCTGTGTTGGGAGGCAGATCTTGGTTTTGATCTGGACGAAAATCAACTCCCCATTATGCTCTCTAATTTTTCTTCAGGTTGGTTTAGAGATGCTTTCTTGACATGGCTGATTACATAGCTGTACAAATACTAGGAGGAGGGGACAAGACCTCCTGTAGCTGGTAATTTCCACTTGTTTTGGCTGAGATATAACAGAGAAGGGCTACTTTGATATGCCCTTGTAAAACTGGACCTGTTTTGCTGGCACTAAATCAATTTTTCTCTACTTCCACTGAAGGTAGATTAGTGAAGAATATAGCCTGATGGAAAGAAAATACATAGGATAAGAATAGAGTGAAGCATGGATAAAACATAATGTGGTCCTCTTCAGAAGCCTTTTTTCTTCCAAAGAAATGGAGATTGCTTCAATAAGGAAAATAAAATCTCTAAAACATTCCTGCATTTTATGTTAGTTACTTCTTTCCAGGGGAAGATGAATTTTAGGATGGCACATCAAGGGGCAAATAAACTATCATGACTTGAATATCCCATTTACAAAATGCATCCTTCTGACTTTGTTTTCTTTCTTCTGCCCACAGCACCCAGCCAGACTGCTGGGATCAGCACCCTGCCAATGGTTGCCTCGTTGTCATAAACACACAGAGCCACAAAAAGAAACAGAACAAATATTTCCTATGGTAAGTGTGAAAACCTCAGCCCTTGCTGGCTCGTTTCAGCTGAATTTTGCTCTGTAATTACTAAGATGAGTGTATGAAATTAAAGCTGTATTTTTCAGCAGCTTTTTCCATTGTTCTTAGCAGAACTGCACGTGATAGCCATTTCTACAAAGTTATTATTGTTGTACTGCCATGATTACCAGAGAAGAGAGTTGTGGTGCGAAAAGATAGCATGCATGTAGCTAAAGAGGAGTCCTGTGGCACAGCGAATAATTTACCACTTTGCAACATCTCCCCTCCATATCCAGTCTCCCTCAGCTTTTCAGTTTCTAATATGCTTTTTAAAAAAAATTATTTTCTTGTGGGAGCACTGGCTCACCCTCCAGAGCTGCAAGGTTAGAGCTTCTTTCTTGAAAAGCTGATGGCAGAGCAGCTGTCATAAACTATGATACATACATTTGGAAAGATATTTTGAGGCATCACAAACATAAGGAGAAAGGCCAGTTCATGTTATGAGGTGATTTGTGAGTGCAGCAAAAAGGCTATTGAGATTTTTGGTTTTAAAAACGATTTTGTTTCTTTGCTGTAAAAATCTATCTGCTGACACACTGTGGCGAGGTTATTACAGACTGCTGCAGCATGGATAGCTAAAGATTAGTCTGGCGGTCAAGGGAACCTGCAAAAGCAATTATTCATGAGCTCACCTTCCTCTTCCCTCTGACAGCTGGGAAATAAGTTTCTAGTAAAAATATAGAGAGTGGTTACCTTCTCTATGTCTCTTTCCATATTTCCTTGCTCTACAAGAGTTCTCTGACAGTTCTATTCCTGAGTTTGGTTTCTGAGCTTTGGTTGCTTTTTCAGGTCACAGACCATCTTGCTGAGTCCTGGGTTGGGCAGTTTGTGTTATATTTCCATGCTGAAGGTACTGGCACTGTTTGCACAGCAGTTACTGGAAGATAGGAGAGACAGCATCTTACATGTACCAAGTTCCCTTAGAATTCTGCTAACAGAACTGGATTTAGGAGCAGCATGAAATCCATGCATATCATTCCCTGATGGCTTTAGAAAGGATGCTCCATTCATTTGCTTGTCAGCAAGCCATGCCATGCCATGCTATCTCTGACTTCAGGCATGGAGAAGACCACACTGCATTTTTCACTGTTGCAGACACTAAGGTCTGTTCTGGTTCCCACTGGTCTGTCTTGAAGAGATGTCCAGCTATCTCAGAACTTCATAAGCCACTGAGTAGCAAAACCAGCTGCTGAAGCAGTCACAGCAGCATCAGGCACTTGGATTCAGCTAATTTATGGTTGGAACTGCCTGACATCAGGTTTGTCACTGCTCCCAGTCCTGCTTTGAGTTTCTAGGAATTGCTGCATCAGAAGTAGTTGTTATTGAAAACAAAAGTATTAGGAAAAAATTATGTGAGCTGGTCAGGAGCTTGAAATTCAGCTGCTTATCAGAGGGGCACATCCATCATATAGGTTGTGCTGATTTTGTCTGGGGTGGAATCAACTTTCTTCACAGAGGCTGCTATGGGGCAGTGTTTTGGATTTGTGCTGAACTCAGGGTTGATAATATTGAGATGTTTCTTTTATTGCTGAGTAGGGCTTGCACAGCACCAAGGACTTTTCTGCTCTTCCTATGGCCACACTGATGAGGAAGTTGGGGGTGAGTGGGAGGCTGGAAGGAGAAACGGCTGGGACAGGTCCCCAGTTGAGCAAGGGGACATTCCAGACCACATGACATCGTGATCAGTGTATAAAGTAGGGGAAGAAGGACATGGGGAGATCTTTGGAATGATGGCCTTTGTCTTCCCAACTAGCCATTGCACGTGATAGGGCCCTGCTGTCCAGGAGATGGCTGAACACCTGCCTGCCCATGGGAAGTGAATTAATTTCTTGTTTTTCTACACTTGTTGTGTGGCTTTTCCTTTCCCTATTAAACTGCCTCTGTTTCAACCCATGAGGTTTATTTTATCCTTCTGATTCTCTCCCTGATCCTGCTGGTGAGGAGTGAAGGAGTGGCTGCAAGGGGCTTGGCTGGTGGCTGGGGTAAAACCATGGCATAGGTGTAGATGGATAAGCAGAAGTGAGAGCTTTGAGATCTGGGCAATGCCCAGTAGCTTTGTGTAGACAAACTCTCCCTCTAAACTTTGCTGTATGAGCAAACAGCAGAGATGACAGTGCAGCTGACATTTTTCTGACTCACTAACTCCTTTTAAACTCTCATCCCCTTGCAATATGTTCCTCACTTGTTGCTTCTCACAGTCCATATTTGCTCACTCTTTTTCTGGCACTAAAACGCTGCCCACCTTTAAAACATTGGTGTAAAGGCCCAAGATTAAAATACAAATCCCTAAAGTTTGGGGTGGTAGGGAATCTAGGACCTAGAGGTTGCAGGAGTGTTGGCATCCCGCACCTAATTAAGGGCTCAGGGACAGATTTAAAGCCCACAAGCAGCTGTTCAAGCTCTTTCTCCTACAGGGAGATAGGGACACTAGCTGAAGTTGGACACTAAATTTTTTGTGAAATCCAGGCCATGCCTTGTAGTTTGGATGATCTGAAAATTCAAGTCCCAGTAATTCTGAGTGGTGGACAATATCATGTATCACTTGTGTATTGTAGAAAATGGTTCCTGTAGACTATTAGTTTCAGGCACCCATTTCTAAAAATCTTGAGCTGGAGTTGCTAAAAGTGGTTCTTTAGGCCCAGTTCACAGCTCAAGGGTCACTTAAAGCAGATTTTTAAGGGTCTTGTATAAGATAAGAGTTTTTGATATAGTTTATTAAATTGTTCAGTTATTTTAAGAACAACACCAAATCATTATGGTTTTTTCCTGTTTTGTTCTTTTTCTCCCCCAGCAGCTGGTCCCCTCTGCCTTCATTCCCCAAATGTAAATGGGTGCAGAAAATTCCAGATGAAAGTTTATGACATAAATGAATCCCTAGTGATCGATTTCTGTTTTCCTCTGTGAAGTCCACACAATGGGAGGTGGCTGCTTATCCCTGAGTAAGATCACTGAGTGATTTAATGGGGGGCTAAATGAAAAGTAAGAGTTTTCATACTGGTGTGATGGAAATCCCGTGTCCAATTAAAGCCTCAAAGCATTTTTTAAAAGCTGTATAAAAGGTGAATCATTTCTGTAAACAGCCCTTAAAGTGAAAACCCCACACCTTTGCTGTGGGAGAAGTAATACAATCTCAAATACCTCTGCAAACAAAGAGTGCCTTGCCTTCTACGAGCTGCTCTCTTTTTTTTTCAGCAGCTCAGCATGGGGTGCTAGAAAAATCATTACCGGGCGCTTCTTGCACTTCTGGCTTTCCCACACCTGCGGATCACCAGCTCTGCTGTAACTTTATGGACCGTGAGGAGGCAGGTTTGACGCCATGAAAGACAGGCTCAGCCAACAGCTGCAGGATGGGCAGAGAGCCAGACAGTAAAATGTAAAAAGGAGGAAGGAGAGAGATCACCTTTGAAGTTTACAAAANAAAAAAAAAAAAAAAAAAGGCATGACTTTGACCACTTCCTTTTTTAATTAGCTGTCTCAGGTACGTTGAGCCACCAGTTTGAATGGATACTGGCAGGGGGTTGTTGGAAATGTAGAACGTAACACTGTAAGGTTTCATCACAACATGACTATTATTTTTTTAACATTTTTTTCCTCTCTTTTTTTGGTTGTGGTGGTTG
>PYHW01010320.1:676863-701328 GCA_013186435.1 Turdus rufiventris
TTTTTTTCAGATTTGATCAAGAAATTGAATTTTAATCCAATTTTATGACTGAAGAATAATCCCCAAGATGGCTTCATTTCCAACTACCAGATTCAGAGTTCCAAGTACAGCAGATAAAGAGCTGGGGAAAAAAATTCATCTGCTACCAGCCAAGAAAGTTTTCCAGCTTTTACTACTGTCTTAAAATTAAAATGAAAACCAAAGTTTTAGCAAAATAAAGTATCCTGTTTCTTCACCTTAATATCCAGGCAACAAGTCAGGGAATAAAAATGCTATTTACAACAGAGATGCAATCTTACAAAAGAAATTAGTAAAGACACATTTTGTGGAAGTCACCTAAAATCCAGAACAAAGGTTGTAAGATTTTTAAATGGTATATTTCTGCACTTAACTGCTAATAAAAGTGGGTACTAATTGTTAGGCCCAAGAGTTATATGGGAGGGACAATTAGCATGTTGTTCTGTTTTTGAAGTATCTGTCTGCATTAACATAGGGCATTGTAGTGCAGATTACATTGAAATGCTGACTACTCTGCTGTAATATTGCTAGGAGGAAAACAGTCCTACAGCAAAGAACTGATATTAGTTAACTTAGAAAAGGTGAGTTTTGCTCTGGTTTTGATATTTTAGATGGTCTGCTTGATAAGTAAATACATATATATTAATTTCTCACAGGGATTTGACATCTTTCCACAAATAAGTGTTTCCACCAGGAGTTTTTAACCTAAAACAAAGCAGTTTTGTATACAAACAAGACAAAAATTGTGACATTAATGCCAACTTCTCCCTGCTAAATCTCTCAGAATACAAAAAGAAAAAAAGAAATTTTAGATATTAGAGCAAAATCATATCTCTGTTGGTCAAGTTAGTTTTCTTTGCAGCAGTCAGCCCGGTCTAAGGGAAACCAATGCTTCTGACCTGTGACAAATTTCATTTAGATCAATGTGTCAAGATCAAGTCAGTATTTTCTACAGCCTTGCCTTAGTAGATTTTCAACTTTATGTTTTCATATCCAATTGTTTTTGCCCAAAATGCCAAGCAAAGAGAGAAGAAAGGAAAAAGAGAGTTAATTGTCACCAAAAAAAAGAGCAAAAGAGGCATGTTTGCACATGCTAATCAGTTCCTCTGTGTGTTTTGGTTTTCCCCTCCGTGGGTGCTGATGGAGAGTGGGGAGGAACAACAACCAACAGCTTCTGACCCGGCAGCTCCGCTTCCAGCATCATTTCCCCTTCCCCTTTGTTCTCTCCCGCAAACAAAGCAGTTTCTCCTACCGGGCTTCTCCTCATCCCACCAGGTCTGGCTCCTTTCTGCTCCCATTCCCCACTGCCCCATGGTCCCTTCCCCCACCGCCTCGTCTGTCTCCTGCCTGCTCCCACTGCTTTTCCATCCTCCTCCCATCACTCCTGCCTCTTTGTTCCCACAGGGCTCTGGAGATATGCAGCAGGAGCTCAGCTCTTCCTTTTTAATTCTTTTCTTTTTTTTTTTTTTTTTTTTTTCAGGGAGGAAACATGGAACATTTGAAGACCCACTGACTGCATACAGGAAGATAGCAGAGAAAAGAAGCAACCATCATATGCCTTAAGAAAATGCTATCATTAAACACATTTTCCTTTTGAAGAAGATACAAGTCCCAAGAAAGACTGTATGCAACTTGCATGCAACTGTGACAGCTTGCTGTGTAAGTGATCTGTACAAAACTAAGAACGTTCTTCACAACAAATTTAACAACATTTTAAGAAGCACCTTTATACCCATAAAGGAAAGTGAAGAACGTAGGGTGAAGTTGCCTCATAAGGTTTTCAGAGAGCTCTCATACATACAAAAAATGAATATATTTTCAAATCTGTGTACAGATGTTTAACTAGGAACTATAGATTTCTGTAGTGGAGTACAGCAAGGTCTTGGGTGCACAGCATTAACATGCTATCATGAAGGTGGTCTGGACAAGAGTGCTACATTCTCTTTAAAAGGAAGAGAAAGCACTGCAGTAATTTTCCCAGCTTTGGCATATGCCAAATTTTTCATCAAAACCACAAAAAACAACTTTCACCACCACCATATTTTGATTAGGAGCATAACTGCAAAAACAAGTTTAAGCAACTGAGAGAAAATGTTTACAAAGTGCTGTGTCTCTCCTTACCTATTTAAAAATCACCTCTGTTCTGGCCAAATCCAGGACATAAAGAAAAGTAGGATTGGAAACTAAGCCCCTTTAATTTCTGATCATGTTCTTCAAAAGTTTCTGCCTGTTTCCAGGCTATGCTTGAGATAATCACGTTACTTAAAACTGAATTAATGGAACAAGCAGCAGTCAGGCCAGTCCAGCTTAGATTGCAAGGCAGTGCTGAGGAAGCTGAAGGTGCCTACAAATTTGTTATCCCTAATATCAAAGATCAAAAGAGTGAAGTGCTGCTCTGCAGTACAGCTCATAAATTACTTTATAAGGGAATTCTCATGCGTCCTGATGGATCTATGAGAACTGGCAGACACTAATAGGCAGTAAAATAATTTCTCTAGAAGTTCACTTCTGCTGTTTGTTTGCATACCTTTCTGGGACAGAAGTGAAATTTGCTAGTGTTTCCCCCTGAATCCTCCTCCCATGCATTGGAAACAATGAAATTCTATTTGAATTAGGACAACAGGAGAGGCAATTTAAAAGGGCACTAAAGATTCAGTCTCTTAATCACAACTGTGACAAAATGCTGTTATCCTTGCTGGCAATTCCCTGGCAATTTACAGTACACTGGTGTAAAAGGAGGGGACCTTGCATTGCAAGGAGCCTGAGTAGATACCCAGATCTTCATTACTGACTCCCCTTTCCTTGCACCTATTGCACACATCCTACGGATCAGCAGGTACTCTGCCATCCTGAAGCCGTTCAGGAGCTATATTTTGACCCTGACATTGAATCTAAAGTTATTTAGAAACCGAAATCAGTGCAGAGGTTGGCTTCTGAATAACCCATTTAATGAGGAGGGCATTTCAGTAGGATTGTGTGAATGCACACCAGCAGCCCCATTAGGCTGCAATAGCAGCCTAAGAGTCTTTACTATAGGGGCAAACTAAAACCACTCTGCTTGAACTGTGGTTTCTGCTGCTCCCCAAAAGGGACTCCCTTCCTGCATGTAGGACAGAAATTAAATTGTTGGGCAGGTTTCCTCTGCAAGGTCCTGGAATCCTAGGTTGCCCCAAGTCTAGCAGATGATTTAGGATGTAAGAGAAGAAATACATAATTAAGAGTTTGAGAAAGACCTGAGGACTTTGAAGATAACATCCCAAAAGCAAAGAAGACCTAAAGAAGAAATTAGGATATTTTCTTTTATGTCACTGCTGGGCTGATTTCCGTCTGAACAATTGCTCAAATGTGAAAAAAAAAATTCTTGGACTGAAAATGGTAAGTTAAATAGAGTCAAATAAAGGCTTATTTTTATTAGTTACATATAACTGAAGGTAATTTAAAATATGAGGAAAAACAGGTAGTGTAAAGGCCAGAAAAATACCCCAAGGATCAATATGGTCCTCAAAAGATTGTGATGTTTTTAACAACTTGTTAATTGCTGGTATATCAGTAGGTGCCAAACCCAAATAATTGTTTCAAATTATGTTCCAAAGCAAAACACACAGAAATTGCCAACCTCTGTAAAGCAGCACAAATAAAATGTACTCGTGGGTGATTTTTGAATTATTGTAATTCTTGTGACTCTCATAGGTTGCATTGACTCTGAACTGAATGTCTACTTTCATTACCAGTTGCTGCTGTTTTCAAGCCTTGAATATTTGAATCTCAGCATTCTTCCTGTGAGATGTTTAAATAACTAGAAACTGCAAATATGGGTTGCTAGCTTTTAATCTGGACACTTTTGTCAAGAGAAATGCAATTAAATTACCGTATCTGTTTGTCAGGCAAAACTCTTAAGCCATCTATTCCCATGTTCCTTTAGGGTGAAAACATTCTCAAATAAGTTTACCTATTTCTTTTGCTTCTCTCTTTATAACTAGCTGATGGAAAAAGGCAGAAGAAATGTTAAGTGTGATTAACTTATTTTAAAGCATATTGCTAAACCAGCATCCCTTTCCAGAACAGAATATTTCTGCTGACAGACTTTTTACACAAGATCTCCAGCCAGTTTTCCATGAAAAGTTTCCATTATCCTCCAAGAATAATTTCTTTTTCCTATGAAGTCTTCTAGAGTTGTTAATTTATGTAGAATGAAGAAAGTAATTTCAAAACAGATATGAAGTGGGCAATTGCTTTTCTTTCCTGAGCTTGCCATGGGTTTGTTCTCTTGCAGGAGAGTCTCACCTTTCAGCTGAGGGCTTCCAGTGACAGGAGTTTCTCTGTTGCTGTGCACAAAGCTCTTCAGCTACAAGTGGAAGGGAAGATAGACCTCTTGCAGCCACCTCAGGCTTTCCACTTGGAAGCCTAGTTACAAAACACTGTAGTGAAAATAATTAGAAGTATTTGGGATTTAGATTCAAAGTTTCTCAGTTGAGGCATCTCAAATATATCCATTGAAAACAGCCTCCTGTCCCTTACTGTTGCTGTTCAGTTACTGTTCAGTATTTCTGTTCAAATGATGTATTTGGTCTGAGGGTGTTCAAACATCACTTCTAATAGTTCATAGCATCCTTTATAAATAATGCTCTTCTGTAGAATTTCACATCGCTTTTTAAACTCTGAGATAATTTATAGAAAATTTTCTCTTTTTTGAAAAATATTTTAAAAGTGTGGCTCCTGTTTTGGACCATGCTTGAAGTTTAATATAAATTTTTATGAAGAAAGACAAAACTTATCTCCACAAACACTTTAAATATGTTAGGGAGAACTGTTTTCCTCAGGTATTTCTTTAGAGTCAGAACACTGACCGTGTTAGGAAAGCTACTTTTTGGGGAGAAAGACTCAAGGGTAAGATTTTAACCTGTTTTCATCCTTCAGATTGTTTTTGCAAGGCTCTCTGCAGAACGAAGCATGGAATGAGCAGTTGTCTTTTCTGTCCTTCATGACAGCTTGTTGATATCCATAAGGCTCCCTGAAGCTGTGCTTCATCTTAGAAGGGAATCTGGGATTCTGTGTATTTTGTTGTTTTCTTCTATCTTCTTGGGGTTTTTTCACTGGCATGTTTAAGCTAAAAATGTATCAAAATTCTGTGGTGAAATTAAGGCATGAGAATCCAATAACTTAATTTCTGCTTAAAATTGCTTTGTCTGGTGTCATCGAGCATATAATAATGAGTTTGGTTAGTAAAGCTGAGAAATTTAGGTGTTTAATTGTAGGCACTCAGGCCGAATTTGGAGTTATTTTTCTTTCTTGAGTTTGGATCTAAGTGAGGAGAGGGTGGGATTTTATGTCTTGTAAGATGTAAAAGCATGGAGGGAGAGAACTGGTTTGAGGCTGCATATCAGGATTTGCCTAGAAGGAATGGGGGTAAAGCTAGTCTGAGTAAAATGTGTGCCCTATATGAGAAAAAAAAAGCTTGCAAACAAGATACATTTGTCTGTAAGAGTGTTTTCCAAGACAACCAAGGAAAATGTTAATGTGTATGGACATTGAAAAGTACTCTGGAAAAAAAAAAAGAGAGGCATTTGCTGGACCCTGGATAGAAAGGGTTTTCATCTCTGTTACTGTCTCTCAATATTGGGCGTGAAACACGGTGATTTTGCTTGAAAATACATGGGACAGCCAAAAGCTTGTAGCCACTTGTGCCTTGCTGAGAGATCAGCTTCCATAAAACTGAGCTCCTTTAAAGAAGGTGCCATGCTGTCAGCACATCTGTCTCGGGCAAGGGAAGGAAGCACTGAAGGTGGAGGATTGCCATTCATTAATTGCATCATATTGAGCTTCCAGGCAGACTTGAGACGGCCAAAAGGTGGAGATTTTTAGGTTCCTCCCCCTACTTTTCTATCTCCTCCCTCCTTCCCAAAATAAACCTTTTGCCAAAACCTTCTTGTGGCAGAGCGAGGGTTTCAAAAGAAAAGTCAG
Source organism: Turdus rufiventris (assembly GCA_013186435.1). Lineage (NCBI taxonomy): Eukaryota > Metazoa > Chordata > Aves > Passeriformes > Turdidae > Turdus > Turdus rufiventris. The sequence goes on from PYHW01010320.1 coordinate 682,843, forward strand.
GAACAAAGCAAGAATTTTGGAGACTAGGTTAATTCAAATCCTTTATTTTCTGAAAGGAAGACTCGTAATGTGTGCAGTCTATCAAGTGATGCTTCTTTGTCACTGTTACTCAGCGTGCAAATCTAAAAAATGTTTAACATATCAGCAATAATAAAATAGGGTCACAAGTCATTACCCAGCCTTGTAAATACAAGAGTCTTCAGCTTCCAGTAGTTAATCTGAGGACAAAAAAAAATTGTAAGAACTGGGGACATGCTCATACTTTGTTCAGTTTTATTAATATGTGGATTACTCATGGAACAATTTCCTATGCTTTCAACAGAAATATTTCTGAGGTCAAATCTGTATAAACTAGCTCATGCTTAAGAACTTTCTTAACATTAGGGCTCATTAATGAAATGGGTTTGTGACTTTTGCAATTTCTTTATTAGAAATGCATACTTGACTTATTTACTTAATATTGTGCCACTTTGCACACTGTAATCTTGTATTTCTAGATGTAAAATGTGGTGAAGACTTTTCAGTGCATCCCAGCAGTTCCTTTTTGAATGGAAATATATTTACTACAAATGTAGACAACTTAATGTGTGAGACAGGACATCTGCCAAGGATAAAGTCATGAATTAAATCCTATTTTTATCAAAGCTGTCAATGTGTTAAGGCTTGAAGTGTTTTGTTCCTAAAAAAAAAGTGCCTTGAAGTTATTTGCTTAGATTGACCCTGTCCTTGGCATCTGGACAGATAGAAGCAGGAAATTAATTCTTGGGGATACGTGGTATCTGCCACAAGGTTCTTGAAATGAAATGCACCTGAAATTACTGACTTGGACAATATTGAATATCTTCCTTCTGGTTTCTTTAAAAAATATTTTGCAAAGCCAGTGTTAAATGCAAATAACAAGCTGTCTAAGGATAGAATTGGGGAAGGCTTCAATTAGTGGTGTTTTTTACTAGTATAAAACAATTAATATAACATGACTGAGATTTATTTTAATTCGTTTTAATTCAGCTTGTTAAAAAAAAAAAAGCTGAAGAAGGCAGAAGGTTTGCAATGTGTCTGCAAGTTTCTTAATGTACAACATTAGCTTGGATCTAAGTGGAAAGTCCATGACTGAATGGAAAAACTCTGCTGTGTCCCCTAGGCATTCCTGGCCCTGCCTCCTGTGGCACAGGCACATTTGTCGTTTGCTCCTCATTCATCATCTCTGTTGTACCTGCACGTGGTACTGACAGCACGAATTGCTAGATTAAAAAGTGGGGCTTACATGCTTCCATTTACTCTGTGGACTGGTTTTGAGGTTTTTTTGTTTGTGGTTTTTTGTATGGTTGGGGTTTCTCGTGGGTTTTTTTGGTGTTGTTTGTTTTGGGGTTTTTAAACAAATTTAAAGTGCAAAATGAACCGATGTCTGCAGCATGCTGGACCTAAGTGTACTAAAATGAGCAGTTTAATACAACCATCAGTGGTCCAGAAACATCCAGCAAGAAAAACACAACCTTGTTAGAAAATCAAGCTGAATTTGCATTACCAGACATCAAAGGTTGTAAATTTTTGTTTTGACATGTAATTACTCTTCATTATGTACTATTAGTCTATTGGATGCTTGCTTGCATTACAAATAGTTCTAGAGAAAATAAGGCTGGGATATTAGCAATGAAACTTTCTGAGTAATATTTTCATTCTGAAGGTTACTAAAATGAGATCCTGAAGACTCGCCTGAAGGGAGACAGTGAGTCAGTAGAGCCCAGAATCAGCTCTCCTGGCATTATAACACTTGTGCTGTACATCACATCAACCATTTCCCCATATCTAAACCTCTTAGGTGGCATAAGGCCAAAAGAAGTGGCCAAGACTCAGCTAACCTTGGCTGAATTCAAGCCAGAAAACTGTAAGAAATATTTCTGTTTGTCAGAGCTTGATGGGTATGTTGGATGCAAAAAGTTGAAGCTATCAAAGCATTCTACATTCCTCATGAAGCCACAAGCAGAGAAGCACAAGCATGTCTGTAGGTCCCAGGTGCTTTCCAGGTCTGAGCCCTGTGTGACAGGCACTAGTTTAGCCCATTGTCTCTCTGAGGAGACCAACAGGAGCTTCTTTAAGGAGCTGTGGTGCCAGCAGTTCCTGATTTCTCTGCAAATTACCACTTTCCAACAAGTGTTGCCTCACTTAATTATTCCTTGTCCAGATTTAAATTTAATTAAACTTTTTGTTGGTGTGACAGTCCTGTTCTTCCACCCTCCCCACATATTTTCCCTCTGACCAGACCTGTCCAGCCTGGTGAGAAACATAAATGCTGTGCACAACAGGGGAAAAAAGATTTACAGGGAAATATGGTGGTGGCTTGAGCAGTTTTGATCAAAATTGATCATTTCAATTTGAATCAATTTTGAACATTTCACTTTCTTAGAAGTAATAATATGAAAACAGTGAGATGTGGAGAAGACCTTGTTGGTGAAGTGAGTGTGGGTAAGCTGAGGAGTTAGGTATAGAGAACAGAGGTACATCACATTCAGCTTGGAAGAAATAAATTAATTGTGTTCAGAGCAGTGTAAGGAAGGGTACAGTGGAAGGACCTCGAAAGTGGCTCAGTTGATGTAAGAGCATGCTATGTGTGAGTTCAAATAATCCCTAGACTGAGTTAAGTTTCTCTCCTTTCCTCTGAATCTGCTGCACCCACATGATGAAACATAATCAGTTATACAAAACTGCTGGTGTCAGTCAGTGAAGGTTATCTCAAACAAGATAAAGAAAACAGTTTTCTATCTGAGAGCTTCCTTGCTGATGAGAGGCAGAGAATCTGTTTTCAGTAACCCCTCATTGCTGAATCTGTACAAACCCTTTTATTTTGTATGGATAAGGGAGTTACCTAGAGCAAGGAACTGGGAAATAATTTTGGCAGTAAAGAGTTCAGGAAGGGCTGTAAGCTTCGAGGCCACATTCAAGGCAGTTACTAATTGCAAAGCATGGGATTATCTAGATTTAGATACAAATTGACAGATGAATACTAAAAATGTTATCCTTACTTATAAAATATAAAACAGGGCTAATTAACACTGTGTATTTGCCTTTCATGTGGAGTAATGAGGAGAAGGAAGAAAAAAAACTTAACAGTAAAGGAGGAGGAAAAAATTATCACAAAACAATGGAAAAGAGATTGATTTGGTTTTTAATATTCTGCAGTTACAGATTAGCACTTATATCTCCTTATGTAGAGGTGTTAAGATTGTCTAGCCGTGAAGCACCCAGTTTGTCAGTAATCTTCATGAAATGTTCAAAGTAGAGGGAAAATGATAGTTTTCCAAATTCCTCAAATCTTTTATTGATATCAAAAGAATTATGAAAGAAAGTTTGATTCTCAGCACTGCATACTTTTATAAAGAGAGGCATATGCTTAAAAATGAAAAGATTAATATTTCCAGTAAACATCTGTTTTGGTCATTAATGTCAGCAAATCTGAGGACTTTTGTACTTAAGACTTGAACACTAGTTTTTTAACCTCCTCCAACATATCCCAGTAAGGAAAGTTGTGTTTACATTAGTGCCCTTTAGGAACTATATAAATTGAAGTATAGGAAAAGGTGATGTTTGTGGTAGGGTCTCCCAGCAGGACTCCTGCTAGGACATTTATGACAACACTAGTACTTTCTATCCTCAGATTCCTATGGTCTCTGAAACATTGTATGTCTTTTGTTTTTTGGTTGGTTGTGGTTTTCTTTGTTGGTGTTTTTTTGTTTGTTTGTTGGGGTTTCTTTGTTTTGTTTTGTTGGTTGGTTTTGGGTGGGGGGTTTTTTTGTGTGTGTTTTTTGTTTTGTTTTGTTGTTTTAGTTTTTTGCTTGGCTGGAGTTTTTAAAATTTACCCTTTAGGTCAGGATAATACAGTAAACACTATCTATTATTCTACTACTTTTCTCTGCATCCCCTATAGCCCCTGTTGTGCCTGTCCCTCTTTGCAGCTTCAAATTAAATGGCCTGTTAAAAGTGGTGAGTGGCTCTTGTTTGTATCATCTACTTGTTCCCACTTGTTCACGCAGGAAAACTTGGTTTAAACAGCTCTTGTCATTTACAGAATTGCTAAGATATTGGAAAAGGTATTCTTGGTCAAGATATTCTACTCCCACCTTTGCTAATTTAATCTATTTTTGTGTCAGGCACTCTCTTAGGGACTTTGATGGGAGCTTCAGTTTATTTTGCTGGCTTTCCCCAGTTGGTGCTGTCTAGTGCAGCAGGCACTGAAGTCACTGGAAGTTTGATCTTTGACTTTCATGAGGGAAACCTCAGGATCTGAGCATTTGAGCTGGAGAGGGCACTTAGCAGTACTCAAGCAAAGATCTGACTAAGTCAACGGGAGTTTTGCCACCTTCCAAAAATGCAGGATGGCACTCTGCCTTTGCCTCGCCCTCCCAAATGCTAAAGGGGGAAAGCAAAACAAACCAAGTTTGTTGCTCGCTGTCTGTACTCTACCCAGAGTACTTGAAAGTAGCCTGTGCTCTGCCCAGACTACTTGAAAATGTTTCTGAAAAACATGTTTGCATCAAAAGCTGTAGAGAATTTCAGTCCTATTAAATACTAAAAGTGGAGATCCTGAAACATACTTATCCCAGAGTCTTAATACCCACATAAATATGGACAAAACCGCTGTATGTTTTCACATGCTATCATGTCCTATGTATATGTTTGCACTCTGGGTTACAAAGTGGTGAGTTCTTTTAAAGAGCTCTTCCAACAGAATCTTTCGGCTTTGTGTAAATCTTATATATAAGGAAAATTATATGCCAGGTTAAACAAGATCCAGAACCTTCCTAGAAAAATGGCATTTACATGCACATCAATACCTCAACAGTAGTACCAGTAGGACATTCCTCCTCAATGTCTGGGAAAAAGCAGCTGACAAGTAGAAATGCACATCTCAATTACAGATATATAATTATAAGGGGAAAAGGGGGTAAAAAACCTAGGTGATGGGAAAGCAGGTGTTGGCTCTTTAGGGAATTAGAAGAGCGAAGTTTTGACCTTTGGAAGGTGGATTTCATCCCTGGGCTCATTGGGTGCTGGCCTAGCCTGGGGGCAGCAGGGCCATGGCTCCAAAGGTGGTGTTAATTAATCACTTGTGTCCCCCCCAGAACTGCAAGCTGAAAGATATTTAAACAAATACCTCCAGTACTTAAACACACCGGCATTTTGGCACGGCATCCTCAGGCGGTTAAAGCTGCAGAGGGGCAGCTGGTACCCTGGGACCGCAGGGACGGGCTGGTTCCCGCTGGGAAGGTGGCTGGGGATTTGCGATGTCCCGGGGAATAAGGCAGGGAATGACGGACAGGCCTTCTGAACACGACGTGACAGCTGGAGGCTACCAGTCTTCCCATGCAGGAGGGCAAGTATTGCTATAAATCGGGGATCTTTATAGCTGTTCGGTTGGAGGAAGTTTTTGGCTGTAAACTGTCATGCACTGCAGCTCCCGCTGAAAAGACTGGGGAAGTGGGGACTCCTCTCTCCTGAGAACCAAAGTGCAATTAAGATCAGAAAGAGGGGGAAGGAAATAAAATAAAGACGACAGGAATACAACCCGAGGAAAAACTTCACGGTTTGGGTGTGTTGGTTCTTTTGGAGCAGTTGTTAGGTTGTTTTTATTTTTATCTTATAGCATTCCAAAGATTATACATAAACTCCTGGAAACTTTTTTATTTTTAATAATAATTTCAAAATTCAAAGCTGGAAAGACTTTTTCTTTCTTTCTTTTTTTTTTATTTTTTTTTTATTTTTTTTTATTTATTTTTTTATTTTTTAAAGAGACCAGCTAAACTAAATTTGAGACCATACATTGTTTATCTGGAATGAGCAGCTCACTCATTTGCTAAGTAATAAGTAAAATGTAAGATATATCAAATAAAGTTGAACTTCAGCTCTCCTCTCTTTGCCTAAAGAGAGCGATCAATGCAAAAAATATTAAGCATGTGGTAAGTCTGGTGCCGAAGAGCTTCTCATCCCTTGAGTGCATGTATATATACATATAGAGGGATTGGTCCTTCCTTGAAGCATCCATCTGAAATAATTATATGGTGTTTTAAAAACTCAGATCACAGAAATACAAATTTAGATAGTCTCTAATTATTTGATGTATACATTTTCAGAACAATTCAAATCCCGCCGAAACCGCTCCGTCGCTTTCAATTCCGGCTGTTCCTGCTGCTTTCGGCTCTTAAACACGTTCATTGTCAGGTGGCGTGGAGCTGAGGAAAAGCTGAGACAAGACAGGAGCCACCATCACCACCGCCACTGCTCCTGTCCCCTTTCCCCTCCCCGCTTCCCCGCGCACCGCACCCTAAAAGTGACGGGACTTCTGCAAGGGGCGACGAGTCCCCTCTCTCCCTGTCACCTGCACGGAGCGGTCTGTGCGAGTCCTTCGGGCTTAGCCTCTCCTGGTACCCGGCTTTTTCGGGATGAAGATGTTAGGAATGTCGCCTGCAAAGCCCAGACCCCACGATGGGGCTGCCAGCCCACCCGAGCGTGCCGTGCTCAGGCTGGGTTTGAGCGTCCGTGGGTTTTGTTGAGTCGGGGTTGCTCGCTTAGAGCGAAATAAACACCCGATAGCGAAAAGATCCAACTACGGCTAGTAGTGACCACGTATCAACTTAGTTAACTTTGCCCGTAATTTATTTGCAAATGCTGCTTTCCCCTTCCGAAGAGGACAAAAGGCAGGCGGTAGGTGCTCAGGCAGAAAGAGCTTTAAGAAACTTTAAAGCAAGAATTAATCTGAAGGGATATCACTTTTTCGGGTTGAAGAGAGGTGGCTCGAGGAGTTCGGCTTGTCAGATCGAAGGGGTGAAAAAAGCTCTGCGGAGTTGAGTAAGTGAATGATGTATGAGCCTGACGGCGTTGTGTAATGAAAATACAGCCCTAAACCGCAGCTACTAAACCAAAATCGCCGTCTGCATCCCGCAAAAGGGACTTTCAGCGTGCCTTCCCCTGGCAGCCCTGACTTCCAGCTCCTTCTGTGCCAGGCAGCTTTACTGTGTATCCCGGGCACTTTTTCCTAAAATTCGAAAAATCCCGGCAGCGATGGTGCGCGGTGTTTGGGGAAGAGGAGATGCCTGTTTTAAAAACAACTCTGCTTTTTACACCGCTCCGCTTCTTTTCCCCTCTCCTTTGCTCCCGTTTAAAGAACTTGTTATTGTTTAAAGAGACCCCATTGAACTATTTCCTGCTCATTGTCACCTCTCTCCCCCTCGCCCTCTATCCAGGGATTCTCACGGAAAGGTAATAAACTTCCCTCACACCACAGACCGTCGCAGCTCCGGAGAATGCAAACTACTACAACACCGGCCGGCGGGAGTGCTTCAGAGCATCCCTCTTTTCCCTCGCCCCGGCCCTTGCTTAAAATAAATTCACCCCCTTGCAAAGTTTCACCCATGAGTTTCCACCCTCTTGCCCGCAGCAGCTCGCGGGGGTTTCTCCTCCGCACACGAACCAAAGCCTTTAAATATCGCTCTGTTTTCAGGAGCATGTTTTTGTCTAGGTGGAATTGCTATCGATCTGATTTTCAGATTTTAAATAAAGTTACTGAGGTGGGATGGCTCGAAAGCATAGCCATCGAGCATCTCTCGAAGGCACTGCCTGTGCTGGCGCTGCGGGGCAGAGAAAACTCCGCCGCTTTTCTCCCGGGCTGGCTCAGAGCGGGAGCGGCCGTGCAGTGCCGGGTGCGTGCCCAGCCGCTGCACAGAGCGGCTCCAGCTCTTGGGCCGGCTTTTCCCGCAAGGGCTGGGGCTGCCAGCTGCGCCCTTCCCGGCAGCAGGAGCTCCTGACAAGGGGGCAGGGGCGTGCGGCCGCCTGGAGGAGAGGGCTGCCCGTTTTTTCCCCAAAAGATGAACCCGCGGCGGGAGCGCCTCCCGTCCGGCGCTGCCCGCCTGGAAGCGGAGCGGGGCTCCGGCCGCGCCGGGAGGGTGCCGCGCTGCCCGGTTGTGAGTCTGTTGCTGAGATGGGCCATTTCCTCCGCGACTGCCGGAGCCCCGGCCCCAGCGGCTTTGATAGAGGTGCAAACATTTGGGGGCAGATTTACATAAAATAGCCGCGTTTAATCCCGCGGGCCGCAATTAACATCACAGGCTCCCGCGGGCACCGTTCTGATATGGCCGCGGGCGGCCAATGGGCAGCGCCGCCCGCGCCCATCAAAGGCGCCGCCCGCCAATCAGCGGGGCCCCCCCNCGTGTTTGGAGCTGTGTCCTCGTCAGGGAGCCGCCCCGCGGGGCCAGGATGAGCTCCCCCGGCGCGGAGGGCGCGGGCAAGCCCCCGCAGTACCGCGTGGATCACCTGCTGAGCGCCGTGGAGAGCGAGCTGCAGGCGGGCAGCGAGAAGGGGGATCCCACGGAGCGGGAGCTGCGCGTCGCGCTGGAGGACAGCGACCTGTGGCTGCGCTTCAAGGAGCTCACCAACGAGATGATCGTCACCAAGAACGGCAGGTAGGGAGGGGCCCCGCCGACCCTCGCCGCCTCCCGAGCCCGGCTCCGGGCCCGGGGGTCGCGGCTGCCTCCGCCGTGCCTCGCGCCTCCGTGTCGCCCCGCAGGAGGATGTTCCCGGTGCTGAAGGTGAGCGTGTCGGGCCTGGACCCCAACGCCATGTACTCCTTCCTGCTGGACTTCGTGGCGGCCGACGGGCACCGCTGGAAGTACGTGAACGGGGAGTGGGTGCCGGGCGGGAAGCCGGAGCCGCAGGCGCCCAGCTGCGTGTACATCCACCCCGACTCGCCCAACTTCGGCGCGCACTGGATGAAGGCGCCCGTCTCCTTCAGCAAAGTCAAGCTCACCAACAAGCTCAACGGCGGCGGGCAGGTAAACACCGGCACCGGGACCGCCCGTCAGCGCGGCTGCACCGGGCTCGCTCTCTCCTTGCTGCTCGTTTTCGTGCTTTCCTGGCCGAGCGTGCCGGGATGGGTCGCGCTTCTCCCTGCTCCCCCCAGTTCGTTCATTCATTCGGGAGAGCTGTTCCTTCCACCGAGGATGGGTGCCTCGATGTTTTATCACTTTGTCTTTTTTGAAAATCTCTTTCTGGTCTGATGCCAGTGGTGCGGGTGATGGATCTTTCTGGCTGACTTACTATTGATGCATTTGTGACTCTGTGAGTGCCTTGTCAAGTAAACAGGGATGAAGATAACGGTGCTGAAAGTTGTGATGTCTGTCCTCACTCTGCCTTTCCTTCTCTCACAGCTTCAGCTTTAGGCTTTATTCGTACTTACTGCCTTTTCCACCTCTGATGGAAAGATGGATACTTCAACCTGAGTGCCCTTTGTGCCTTGGCAGCGTCTGCCACTCCTGTGTCACTGCTCACCTACTCTGTTTGTTCACAGATCATGTTGAACTCCCTGCACAAGTACGAGCCCCGGATTCACATAGTGCGGGTGGGTGGCCCGCAGCGGATGATCACCAGCCATTCCTTCCCAGAAACGCAGTTTATAGCTGTGACAGCCTACCAGAACGAGGAGGTACGCTCAGCGGGGAAGAGAGGATGCCACTACCGGGATGTTTCAAGTAGCAAAGCGTGCATGTTGCAGAGCAAAATAATGGATCTCCTTTCGCATTTTCTAATACTTCTTATGCTTTTTTTTGAAGCTAAATATAAGAAATTAAACTAATGTATGTAAAAGGCCTATGAATGAATGAACTATAGAGCAAAGTTCTGATTATTGTTTGCCTCAATATGTGCTGCAGATTTGTTATGGGGGAAGTAACTTTTAAAAGACTGGGAGTCAAACAACTATGCTAAAAATACAATTGTCATTTTCAGCTACGCAGCGAAATGACTGAATGTGCCATTTTTGGAGCAGTCCTTTTTCTGTTAGGCCAAATGCATGTCTGTGTTGAATGAAGTTGTAATTATCAAGTTTTCTGTGATTTCTTTGATATCCAATCTGCTCTGGCTTGAAATGTGAAGACTTTTATAACTATTTAGTTTACTGCTTTTCTTAGGTGTTTCCTTAGACGATCAATGAACTCAGGCAATTTGATCTTTTAAAATTTGGCAGAGAGACCAACTTTTGGTGCTTTGTTAATACTTCAGACCTTAAGGAGCTGTTTCATTCGTGCCCATCAGTTGCTATTATGGGCCTACTTTTATTTCTTCAAAGGTCTGTGATTTTGCTAACTTCAGTGGATAGTCCTAATTCAAATCCTAACATCAATGTGATAATGAATGGTGATACATGTGCATAAAGATATTTGTTGTTGTTTTTAGATCACAGCTTTAAAAATTAAATACAATCCGTTTGCAAAGGCATTTCTTGATGCAAAAGAAAGGTGAGAGCTGTTAACTTAATTCTAAAATATAGACTTCTAAGATAGATTTGTGAAGGCATATTCTTAACTGATATAACACGGTTTCTTTTATAGAAGTGATCATAAAGACATGATGGAGGAAGTGGGGGACAACCAACAGTCTGGATATTCACAGTGTATGTTTCCTTTCATTATACATCACGAACATAACTTTGATTTCTTCCATCTACTCTCCGTTAATTTAAGCAAAACTTTGAGACCAGTGCTTGATGGCTGGCTTGCTACTTCACAGAGAGAGGAATGTTACCAGTCTCTCTGGTTGTGGTTCATGCATGTTTATGATTGTATAAACACTATAATCTCTGTGTGTGGTTAGGATTCATTGCATTCAAAACCATTTAATGGAATCCTGCAGAGTTCCCTTTGTGTCCAAAAAGACTTCTGCCTTTTTATTCAAGGACAGCAATGTTCACATAGACATGGAGACAAAAGTTAATTTCATAGAATTTATTGAGACAATACTCATGTTTTAAATACTCTAAGAAAATTATGGGCATTTGCTTAGAAATGTTCTTTCCAATGATTGAGAAGTATTCATGTTTTAATGATTTCTGTTTTAACAGATGATTGACTACAAAACGCAACCTTAAAAGGATGGGGGAGTTGATTTTCAGTGGGAATTATTTTGTTTCAGAGAAAATACTTAATTTTTAAGAGGAGTTCTTAGCAGTCTGAGGAACTTCAGAGCTTAGTTGTAGATTGGGACCCCCCCCAAAGAGCAATTTAAAACTGAATACCATGCAATAGTTACTGAGCACACACTACCTGTGTATGGGAGGGTTTAACAATTTCCGTGTTTCCTTTCTGTGGTTGTGGTTAAATGGTAATTTAAAAACCAAGTTAGCTTGGCACAAGACTTTTTCTAAGCTGCTTTCTAGCTTTCCTTCATAAGGAAAAGTTGTGAAGATCCAGATTTTTCAGCTATGTTGAAACTCAGTTTCCTTTCCTGAGTGTGCGTTTCCTCGCTGTTCAGTTATTTGCCTCGCTGCTGGGATTCTCTGCCTGGCTGCACCGCGCACCCCTCTTACAGAGCTCTTGCTTCCCCACAGTAGGTAGCTGGCTTATTCCTGGCAGTGGGACTCTGTGCCCCCCTGGCAATCCCCACGGGCAGTTTGGAGCCCCGCTGTCGCTGTCCCCTGCCCACAGCTGTGAGAGGTACTCCTCGCTGAGGAGCCACCGGCCCGCGCCCTACGCCAGCCCCTACGCTCACAGGAACAACTCGCCAAGTGAGTCTGAGCCTGCAGCTCTGGGAAAAGGGTGCTGAACCCAGTACGTGTTCCCAGTGTCTTTAAAACCAAGGGTCTGATTTTGTTTGTTTTTACCTGTGGCTGTTGTCAGTGTCTGTCTTTGAAAGTTCCACCACAGGATGGATAGCAACAATAAGGAGCTGAGTAATCTGCAGATCTTTTTTAAAAGGCGTGCTCAGAAGTAGCCAAGTATCTTAAGACTTAGTATCTCAGGCACTGGGTACTTGAGGGTGAAAAGGGCATTTTTAACAGTGGTTTTTTTTTTTTTTTTTTTTTTTTTTTTTAATTTCTTCAGGCAAAGAAGAGTGTTTAACAATTTTAACTTTCAGGCTGTACAGATATTGAAGGTTTCCATGTAAAAAATATTTTGATTATGGGCTGGGCTTCTAGATGCAGCCTGACCAATCTTTTATGTAGCTCTGTAGTTCAGTTTGAAGTGGAAAACTAGCTCTCTGTGAGCTTTTCTTGCATCTTGGAAATTTTTGTGCAAGATTGAAAAAAGAATAAAAGTTCTCTGGTGTTCTTTCTTGTTCCCTGGTCCTCAGGAAAGAACCACCTTCCTTTAGCTAGCTACCACAGCAGCTTCCTTCTCACTATGGGTAACTGTATGGCATTCCCTTTATGGCTTCCTAGTGCCCCTGCTGTGGGAGCCAGCCAATTTGGGTCACAAGCCAAGTAGTCTGAGCCACAGGCCAGTCACTCCTGGTGGTGCCTAAGGTGGGTTTGAAGATGCCATGCTCAGCTCAAAACTGGGATATGTGATCCAGTGGTAGGCTTGTTATCCAGCTTTGGCAGACTGTTACTGCCAGTGTACGTGATGGGATGGAAGGTCTCCAGGTGACAATGTGAGTAAAGAGCAATCCTTTTCCCACTGAGTAAAATAGCATGTGCTGAATTAGCAGCTGGCTTGCAGACAGCCTTTTGGCCCTAGGCTCTTCACAGAAATGAGATTTTGCAGTTATGAGTGGAGCAGAGCAACACATCAGGGCAATGCCAATAAAGGTGTGAGCTTTGTTTCTTTTCTTTCACAAGGCAGTAGTGGGAAAGGGTGATTTAAATCTCTGCAACACATTTAGATGAAAGATTGCTGTTTGGCCTGATTCTAGTGTTTGTAAGTGATTATGTTTTTTCTCAGCAGCCTTTGCAGACAACTCCTCTGCCTGCCTATCCATGCTGCAGTCCCATGACAACTGGTCTTCTCTGGGAGTCACCACACACACAGCCATGCTGCCCATGGGTCACAGCACTGGCACAGCTACCAGCTCCAGGTAGGAGTTCCATCCCTCAGCAGCCCTCAAATCCCTATATTGGTACTTACTAGGAAGAAGAGGCTGAAAAAGGAGGTAAAGTCACCGGCATATTAGATGCCTTTCTGGCCATTGATATGAACTATTTGTACTCTGTGGGGCACTGAGAAGGACTATCCACAGGAAAACGGATTGAAAAAAAGGATCAGATTTTTTTTGTGTGTGTGTTTTGATTTTGGTAATGTAGATACTTATGGCAGCAACAATATGCAGTAGATTCAGGATTGCAAATTGCTTAGACAAACTTAGACTGAATTTGAGGATGCTCTCAAGTTTCATCTCTATTATACATAAAAAGTTTATTTTCTTTATCCCTTCCACTTTGGCTGGTCACAGCTTTCCAAGCTATCTCCATAAACCCTTGTTCTGCTACAAATGATGAGCAGTGAACTCTAGTGTGAAGGAGCACACTGCTGGGGCAGTAATTCTTTACTTAGTCATTACCATGCTAGCCAGCATAGCATGGGATTGTACATGTAGTGATCATAAAAAAGACACTTTTCTTCTCTTTGTACTTATTATCTTAATTAAAATTTTGGATTCTTTAGCAAAATTTAGCTTGCACTTAGTCCCTTAAGACTAAATTTTCCTTTCAAGAGCTAAGCTTGAAAATTGAAAAAGGTGCAGAAGAGGTGGTAAAATATTTGCTGTTAACTGCAGAGGGGCAAGATTTGGACATGTTTCCAAAGTATGAGTTCACTGTATTACTGAACATAAGTTTTAGTCCTGAGCACAGATTGAGTAAAGAGGTTTTTCTAGCATTTCTTTCTCTGCCCGATCCCCAGGATGCATATTTAGGAAGGTGCAAAGTTCCCTGAATTGTAGTTCCTGCACTGAGTTGTTCAGTAGGTAAAACTAGTAGAGCTGGAACTGTGGAACTTCAAGGAAGGCGTTTCTGCCACCCCTTTTGTCTAACACCCTATCTGTTGCAAAACAGGGGAGTTCAATTTTTGTAGGGGGTGCCATGAGCACAAATTCTGCCTGGGGGTCCTTCCTGCCTCGCAGTGGCTGGGAACTGCCTCTAGAGAGTTTCACTGTTTCCAGCAGACAGACCTGGCTTGGGGCCCGTGTTGTGAGTTGAGCAGCTGCCAGTGGGCACTGGAGTCACTAATACCTGGTTTTATCCATGGCTTTCCCTCTCGCAGTCAGTACCCCAACCTGTGGTCTGTGAATAACAGCACCATCACGCCAGTGTCGCAGCCCAGCGGGATGTCCAACGGGCTGAGCTCCCAGTTCCTACGCGGCTCTCCAGGACACTACTCTGCTCTGCCCCACCCTGTGCCAGCAGCCTCCTCTGCCTCACCCCTGTACGACGGCGCCGCGCCCGCCGACCTGCCCGAGAGCCAGTACGATGCCTCTGCACATGCCAGGCTGGCATCCACGTGGACACCTGTCACCTCCCCTTCCATGTAAACCTAGGCCTTCTCTGAGACACTTCTAGCTACTGAATTACTTTAGGTGCTTGATCCTCAAGGCGGAGAAAGAGGAGATGTGAAGGAAACTGCAACCAAAAAGCATCTGCACTGCTCTGCATAGAGCATCTACATTATACCTCTTACAGTGAACAGTGCATCACTGACTTCACGTAGAGTTTACAAACCTGGTGAGCGTGCAATTCTGAGAGCAGATTCACTGCTTTTAATATTTTTTCTTTTTTTAGAGTTTGATAGACCTAAGTTTTAAGATTTTTACTTGGATTCCAGATTCCTCAGTGTTCTGATATATGTGGACCTGAAATTTGGCATTGATCTTAAGTTGCTCATAACGGTTTTTCAGTTAATTTTTTTAAATGGCAAACTTAGCTATAGTCATGAGAAGATTTTTTTTATTAACCATCTAGTTAGAGGCATTCTGAAATATGCACAAATGTAGCTGAGGAGTGAAATTTTTGGAAAACCATGTGCACTAACACGTATTTGCTTCACAAATACGTTGTGTTGTTAACTGTATACTTGTTTCCTTGCTGCTGAATTAATGTTGAGACAATCTTTGGGGACTATGTTCTTCCCAATAAAAACAGTATTAATGTTTGGTCTAAAAAGTTTTACCCAAAAGACTCCTTTTAGAGGTAGGTTTTGCTGTTTGATCATGTAGGTTTCAAATACCCACCATCTTAGCTACACGTCTCATTTTCAAACGTCTAATTAGAAGCCCTATCCAAAACCTTTTTGAACCATTGAAAATGCATCACTTGGCAAGTTTTTTTTTTTTGTTTATTTGAGTCTTTGGCTCAGGCCTTAAGAGAAGGAATTCAATACCTTAGGGAATTTCTCTAATTTATTTTATTTCAATCTTGTACTCAGATTTGTATTTATTATTTCGTAAGTTACACCTTTATCTTCTACATATTAAGATATGTAAATAATCCCTCAACCTAGAGTGTATTCTTTTAAGACAATCATATGTGGGAGATGTCATCCCATGGCACATGGAACAGCATGGATGTAAGTAGTTAAATTACTGGAAGAGGGAAATCGGTAGTTGCCAAGGATTTTGCACGAAAGTGCAGATATGTGAAGATTTAAAACACACTGAGTGCTTGACTTGCTGGAAGGAACAGATCTTGATGAAATATTTCCTTCATTACTGATATGAAGGAATGTGATCCAAATTCCTAATGCAGGCTAACCCAAAACATTGGCTGAAAGTGTGCCCTTAGACATGTCTTTCTCCCAAACACATACCCTGAGGAAAGTGAGGTCTTTTGCATAAGCCATACCAAATGACTTGTATAATGAAGTGCCTAATATAGCAAAGCAAAATTCTGTATCAGGGAATTCCTTAAATAACTCATTGATGTGTGCTTGTGTGCTGCAGTGGCAGCTTTAAGATGAAAAAGCAAATATTTGCCACCATTTTGGTCTGTTTGGTAGTCTTTGGGCAGGTTCCTGCACCTAGAAAGGTTTTGGCAGGGCATGTTCCCTGCAGAGGCAAGTCTCCCAAGCTACTCCAGCAGGAGACAGCACCAGAAGTGGATGGCTGCACAGCCACATGCTCTGTCAATATGTAAATACTGATCTAAGTGCTCCTATTTTATTGTGAAGGTAAATTGTGTAAATTATGTAAGTGCATTATTATTTAGACTATTTTGTAGAAATTAGCAGCATCTTTCATTGTGAGGTTTTTATACTTGTATTTTGGACATGTAATTTAAGTTAAGAAAAAAAAAAAAAAGTAAAGACTTAAGAAAAACTCCGTGTTTGTCTTCCAGTTTGTGGGGGCGGTGGGAAAGGTGAAACAAATGCACATCAGCCATACTGAACCTGGAGTATGCTGACCTTCCACTGAGTGGTTTCACAAATGCTTCCTGCTGCATATCAGCTTCTGCCTGTGGGCGAAAGTTCAAACAGTTCTCATCCACCTCTCCCTGCTTTCTTCACCTCACCTGTTTCTCCCTTGTTTTGGTAAATCCATGATGACTGGTGTTCAGAGGTGGCTGCTGCAGAGTGTGCTGGGTGAAAGCTCTTTTCCCACACTGCCCAGTTCCTAACCAGGGCTGGATGCAAGCCTGGCACCTGCTGTGTTATACCTCAATAACCAGATTTTCAAGTGTTTCAGAGTCCCTGCCCCCAGTAATAAATGCGAAACTGCTGCCTCGTACTTTCAGCTGTTTCAGGGGCGTGTTATCAGCTGATCAGCGTTGCTGTGGCTCTGAGTGCAGCTGGGCATGTGCATGCCCAGTCAGAGAGCTGCCTCGAGGGAGCCCAGCTCCTGTTGGGATGGGAGCCAGACAGCTTTCTCCATGCCCCAGAGCTGTGCCCTTAAACCACACATGATCAATCTGCCATAGAATCATTTAGTTTGGAAATGAGCTTTGAGATCACCGAGCCCAACCCTTAACCCAGCACATCAAAGTCCACCACTCAACCCTGTCTCTAAGTATCACATCTCTATGTCTTTCCAACACCTCCAGGCATGGTGACTCCACTATTTCCCTGAGCAGCCTGTGTGCTGAAGAGGTGTTAAACCTAGGGGTGGAACCTGTCCCTGGGCATGGCCCTTGGCAGGCAGCCCACCGTTGATCTCTTTCCCCCACAGGGCCTGGGTGGAGAGCAGCACACAGCTGCTACCCAGCACAGGGCTCAGTAATTTCTCAGGGTCTTGCAGACCTTGTACTGCAGCAGTGATTCCATGTCCATGTGGACAGAAACAGTTGGGGCAAGTTCTAGGAATGAGCTATGGCTCTCTGAACTAACCTCCCTGCACCTAAAGCCTTTGGGCTGTGCAGTGGAGGAGCTCAGCCTTGCTTAATGCTGCTGTCAGATGCATCTTACCTACTTGACTTTTTCTTTTGTGAGATTTTTTCCCCCCTCCCATATGTTCCAATTAGAGAAACCAAAGCCTTTCATTGAGTGCAATTTAAAAATCACTTTAAAGCAGAGGGAGCACTTCAATATCTGTGTACTTGCATCTGAAAATGAACTTTGTGTGACCCATCTGGAGAAGCTTTTCTCACCTGTGGGCTGGGGGCAGCAGTGCTGTGCTCTA
Organism: Turdus rufiventris; assembly: GCA_013186435.1. Taxonomy (NCBI): domain Eukaryota; kingdom Metazoa; phylum Chordata; class Aves; order Passeriformes; family Turdidae; genus Turdus; species Turdus rufiventris. Next base: position 700,204 of record PYHW01010320.1, read on the forward strand.
CTCCTTCCTCAGCTGCTGGCTGGTGCAGACCTGAGGCTGCTGGGGCAGGCACTGATGTAGGTGACATTTCCAAATGCTGAGGAAGGCTGGTGTGAGATGGCTCACCTCAAACAGCCCCCACCTGTGGTTGTGGCTCTGCTGTTTCCTTGTACCAGCTCCACCATGACTCTTCACCACTCCCGACTATGCTGCATAACAAACAAATACTGAGGCTACAGAGAGGTCTGAATCCCCTGGAACAAAGCTGTCACCAAATGCTCAGAACTCTTAGGAAACTTACACTGTTTGCTATCTCAGTGGGTTAATGCTTTTTATGTTTATTTTCCTCTGGGTAACGAATAATTGCTGGCTGTAAAGAAATCTTCGTAAAACTCTCATCCCAGGTGTGCAGAAATGTCTTGTTCTGCTTCCAAAAGCAGTTAATACTGAGTTCTAAGCAGGAGTAAAATGTGAGACTTGGTATTCCCATGCTTGTCTCCAGCCTGACTCTCCACCATAGATATCAATTAGATTAATGACCTTAGATAATACACATTAAGGCACTGCATCACTAACGTAAATATAAATAAAATAAAAAGTAATAGAAATCAAAATTTAAAAAAAATTAAATCCCTCAAAGACAGGTGTAAAGAAGATCCTTTTTTTTTTCTTAAACCACATGGAGACTTATTCCAGAGGCTTATATCTGTGCAGAAAATAATTTCTTCTGAAGAAGTTCTGGCAACTGAGGTAAAGAAAATGAGAGAGCGAGTCTGAGTGGTGTGTGGTGCAGTTCCAGTATTTCTAATAATGCCCAATAGCACCTTACAGACACAGTTACTTTTGACACTGTCAAAAATTCTTTGAGAAGATAATCCAGACTCAGGTTCTCCACTGTACACACCACTGTGATATCAAGGGTATGGACACCGGTGGCTTTAGAGCCTAAGATGGTATGGCTGGCTACAGCAGTTACTTTTGTAAACTGTAATTTTAATTCATTTCCATATGTCCTGTCAGGCTTCTCTGGGCTTTTCCCCATTCAGCAAGTGGGCTTTTTCCAGGTTGCTTGTGTAGCTTTTCTTATACTGACCAACATAACTTGGGCCTTGGATGACATTGCAAGGAGAAGTCACTGAAAAATGT
>PYHW01010320.1:710127-756635 GCA_013186435.1 Turdus rufiventris
GTGGCCCTGTAGGCTCCCCCCACGGCTTGCAGCTCTCACTTCTGGGTTTGCAAATTTCTGAACTTTGTACATTATATAAGGTGCACCAGACTATAAGGAGTGCTTCTGGGTTTGGAGGAAAATTTTAGTCAAAAAGATGCACCTTATAGTCGTGAAATTACTGTATTGCTGAGGGGGAGCTCTTAAACTCTATTCCAGGGAGGAGAGTTGTTCATGGAAATAGACAACTAAACCCTTTTTCCTGGAAAACCAGGCTGGAGTCTTGAAACAAAACCAATTTATTCAGCAATCCTTTTGTCATAATTCCCTGGCCAAGCTCTGCCTTCAGAGTGAGGGAAGACCAGCACAGGCCAGAGCAAGGCACGTCAAGGTAAAATGTTTCTGAAGTGACTTGTTTGTGTTCACAGTGAGTGATTGTGTATTGTTGTTGTCCTGCATGTTTTCTTTAAGGGACAGCAAGATACTTTTGTGAATAATAGCCTCTTCTGCAGCTTTGACTCACAATGTTTGAGTTTCCTCCCCTGAGTTTCCTCGAGGAGCTGTTTCAGCCACAGATGCTTTGCATATGCAGGAAAAGCATGTGTTAGGAATGGAGCACCTTAGCTTTCAAAAGCTTTTTTGGCTTTCTATTGTCAGCGCAGCTTATGAATTATTGTTTTTCTTAGTTTTACATCCTTTCTAGAAGAAGAAGTTTTCAAAATCAGTAATTCAGATACTATAAAAAACATATATTTTTAGCTGCAAGATCAAAGAACAAAAACATTCTTCAAGCACACTGCTTCCGTCTCCTCCATCAAGCCCTGTGCTTCTGGCCATCCAATACCACCTTTCCCAAATGTTAATTCTTGCTTGCTAAGGAAACAGCGCTGTCAGTATTATCCCAAAAGCTTTTGAACATATTGCTCAGTTTATTGCATGTGAGCAGGAAGTCAGAGGCACCCAAAGCTGTGGGAGAAACTGAGCCTTGAAGAACTTTCTCCTTGGCCAGAGGCTGCTGCCTCCCTGCATCAGCCACCCCTCTGTCCAGCCCTGTACGCCAGGTACCTCAGGGTGTGTTGGAGCATATAAGTGCTGGGAAGGTGTAAGGACATGGGGGTCTGGAACTGGGATGGCTTAGTCATGTTGGGCAGGGAACAAGGAAATGGTGCTGTGTGAAAGGAAGCCAAGGGGCTGACAAGGACAGAGAATGTGTGGTTCTAATTGCTGGCAAAAGGGCACAGACTTCACCAAAATCCAAGTAAATAGGAAAATCAAAGATCAGAGAGCTAAGACTTGAGTTTACTTTTTTTTAACAAAAGTGTTACTAAGGCGAGGTTACCTCCTCCTGTCTTCTTCACAAGGATTTCACCTTGATATAATCTTTCCCAATAAAACTGTAATTGTCTAATTCAGCTTGAAGCAAATGCTGATCACCCACTAGCCCATGCGTTTCAGGGGCTGCTATGGCTCTGGAGAATATTTATTCCATCACTTTATGTTGGGACTGTTAAAAGTCAGAGTTGTCCCATGTGAGGACAGTGTCAGCTACTCTGAGTCTTTCCATAATATTAATACTCAAAAGGCATTAGGAAAGAGTCTCAGGGAGAGAAATTTCTTCTGAACCAATCTCTTCATTTTAAACATTCATGAAATATTCCTAGTATCCCTCTGCCCTTCTTCCTGCATCACTCTGAAGTTTCTGCCTGTGGCCTTTCCTAGGCTGTTCAGTGTCTTGTTAAGGGCATGGGGATAGATGTATAATTTATATTATTTTTACTTGCCTGGCTGCTTTTTCTGTTGTTTGTCTAGTGCTTTCTTCTTGATGAGCATTTGGAAGTTGAACAGCAGTTTAACTTAAGTTACTGATGCTTTCAAACTTCAGGTAAATAGTTGTGAGGGCCAGACTGAGAGGATGGAAGCTGGAGTCAATAAAGGGATGGGGCAGGAATTAACTGATAAATTAGCTTTTGTTTGCTTTGTGTGGGGAATGATGTTTTGTCAGAATGGAGGTGTGGCTGGATGGCAGGTAATGCCCTGGGAGTGGGTGTAGCCAGTACAGTAGCCTGCATAATTCATTCTGCTCTGTAGCTGGTTCTCCTGGATTTGGGTAAGAAGTCACTGAAGTAACTGAACAACACTCAGCTACCACAAGAGGTTCAACATACAATTCCAAGTGTTCAGGGTGTCACAAGGAACTACTGTCTTCTGTATGAGGTTGTGTCTTTTACATAAGCACTGATTTTACTGTAAGCAACCTGGGATGCTGCAGAGGTTGCAGTAAAAGGATTGGAAATAAGACTCTATGGAATAGCAACTCCAGTTTAACTGCTTTTGATGGAACCAGGTTCAAAGGACATAGATGTGGTAATAGATCCCAAGATGTGCAGGACTCATGCTCTGAGAGCAAGAATGTGGAAAATAAAATTGGGTTTCTTGCTGTCCATCCGATCAGATGTGAGTTTGTACTTGCTTAAGCAAATCCTTGAGAAGGTTCAAAGCTGGAGCTCAGCCAGCCTGTGCTTCCAAGGAAGATAAGTTTTATGAGACTATTGAGAGGAAGGAAATGGGAATTTGGGTATAGCAATAAATTTGCCGGGTAGGTTTTTGAATGTATCATAAAATAGATGTTATTTAACACCCAGTATTCAGTGTTGAAACAGAACTTTTTGCAAGGCTATTGAGAGTTTTGGAAAAACTTGAATAAATTCACATGCAGCTTGCATTTCTGCTGTGACATGCATGGCTGTGACTTCAGCCATGCTCAAGTGATTATTCAGCTTCACTTTTGGACTATTCACCTGAACAAAATGTCTTTTTCGTTTTGTGTTTTTTCTTAGGGATGAAGAAAAAGCTAATCTTTTGGTAGTAATAGCAAAAAACTGGAAGCAAGCATTGGTTTAATCCACAGTGAGGCAGTCATGGTTTACCAAGCGTGTCTTGTTTTAATCCATTTAACATGTATACAGGGAAGAAAGGGAAATTTTGCAACATACACCACTATTCCAGGGAGAATTGTTTTGAAACTTTTTCACAAATGTAAGTTACACTCGATACTACTAAACAGATGTAGGTTTCTGTCCATTTTATTAGGGAAGTCTGTTGATCACATGTTTTTCCTCTATTAATTGTGGGGAAATATTGATTGTGTACCTTGTTAGTGAATTACTGCTTACAGTAGGTTTTAATTAAAAAAAAAATGGCTGAGTGAGGGCATAAAGAAATGCTTCACTGAGGTGCTGGGCAGTGTAGAGCTCTGCTTGCTGGGGGTGTAGGGCTACAAAATGTGTTGCTTCAAAGTAGGTCTTGGAAGGCATGTCAGGGAGAAAGCTCTCAGCGCAATTGCTGAAGAACAGCACAGGGCAAGTTCTTAGGAAAAAGATGTAAGGATCTTTAATGGAGAGACTTAGAGGGGACAGGCACAATGTTTCTGCAGGTCAACTTTGATCTTTTAGTAGCAAGTCAATATTAGCATCCTACTTGAATGGAGCTATTAATGGGAGAAGCCGCATGTGCCTCTCAGAAAAGTGGGGAGAGAAGGATTTTTTTTTTCTTTTCTTTCATGTAACATCTCTGGCTAAATAATGGCAAGGCATCCTGACTTGCTACTTGGTGCAGTTTAATTTTGTCAGAAAACAGTCACTTGCTGAAAACTCACAAAGCATCCTTTAGCACTATGCCTTGTTCACATTAGGCTTTGTCTTTATTTCCTTATGCCAGCGCATTTTGAAGCTTGCCTGGGTTTACTGCTGCAAGGAGACTCTTCTGTTATACAGTCCTGGCTGCAGTGTGATTGTTTGGGGTGTTGATATCTGTCTTGTTTCACTCTCAGTTGCAGTTTAGAGCTGTGGTTGGCCTTTATCCAGTAATTCAGTTGTCCATATTTTATGGGTGGACATTCCAATATGTGCAATCTGGAAATAATTGTTGAAATGTCTTTTTCAGTGAAAAAGAATGGATGCAGCATAAGGTTATTTGCTTGCATAAGAATTGGTGTTCAAGTGGACAGTTTCAAAACTACCAAGCTGTACGTATCAATATGAATAGTTTAACTTGGTTGAGTATGAACAATGAGATTGCTTCCTTGTATTAAAAATATACATGGCATGAGAATAGGTATGTTTTCATGAGACCATATGTCTGGTTGCTTGCTGCTTCCAAGTTGTAGTCTGTTTATGCTCCGGCACCTCCCTGAGAAGTGTGCAGTTGCCCTCCATGCCCATGTTGTGTTGCCTTCAAATAACAGTGTTTCTGGGCAAGCAAAATTTCCCTGGCACCAATGCACAATATGGAGTTGAGGTCTTCTATTGCCAGCTTTTTGGAGGAGAGACCTGTTCCTTCTATTTGTATCCAAGGCATCTGTTAACATAAAGTGTCTGCTAAATTACGGTGTTTTAAAGGAGGACTTGGTTATTCTGATCTAGACCTGGGACCTTGGGATGTTGTGCAAACAGCATGAGCTGGACCCAGTATCAAGTGTTTTTAATAAAATATTAGAAAGAGCAAGTTAGGAGGATATCCACTCACCAGTGTGATTATTTTATTGCAGGAATGCATGGAAAAAAAGTCCTCAAAACTGCATGATTTAACAGTGTTTGGCATAAAGAACCATGCTAAAGAATCTGCATTTCTGGCTATAAAATTAGTTCTGTGATACATGGCTGAGTCTTGTGAAACATATTTTTTCTATTAATGCCTCATTCTAATAAAGTAGAAAGCATTGAAAACTGTCAGAGGGTCAGATGGGCTGGATAGTTGTCATATGGTTTATTGGTATTTACTCACTTGACTCTGACATAGTATACTGCTAATTGGCAGGCAGGCAAATGAATTGGCAGTAACTCTTTCTGCAGTGTTCTTGACAGTGTGTAAGGGGCTAGGTGAGGGAAGGAGAAGCTGTAATAATATCTTGCCTAGGGTGAAAAGAACAGGACAGAAATCCCAGAAATCGGAGCTGAAAGAATAAAGGAAACTTCAGAGGAGGAGCAGTTATGTGTGCAGAAAGTTCCATTGCACTGAGAACAGCTTGAGAGAAGGAACTGGAAACAACCTTCCCCAGTCTTCAACCCCCTGAGTTTTATAATATCTTGCATGGAGATCTCTCATGGGTGGCAGTGAGGAGCCCTCTGTATGAAAAAAAGCTTGGAGCTATGACTAGTCCAAGTTAAAAGCAATAAAGGTTTGTTTGATTTGAGTTTTAGGTGTCTTCAGAGGTGTTGCAGATCCATGCCTGCTTTGTCTTTTTCTTACACTTGGATTTAATGTGCAGCATGAAGAGTCCTCTAAGCTAACATGGTAGAAGCCATTCAGGTTCTCTTTCATGCCTCTTGGTTATGCTACTTTTGGGTTTTGAGGGGCCTCCTTCAGTCATTGCAGTAAAATCAAAGGTGAAATTTGGTAGTACTGTGGGAATGCAGCTCTAGACCCAGGATAAAAATTGATACTTGAATTTGAAAACTGAGAACCAGCTGCATTTGATAGCTGTCTCAGTGTATGTTCCTCAATACCTTATTGAGATTTGGAGCCTGGAGAGGCTTAACATGAATGCAGTTGGTGTCCAGTGGGACACTCACTCACTTCAGTGCTGAAGAGATTTAATGGAACCCTGCCTTTTTCCTGGAAAGAAAAGCAAAGAAAAAAAAGTTCTGCTGCTGATAGTGACTGCTTTAGGACAGAAAAGAGCATAGAGGAAGACACTAGATACTTCATTGGGGGTCAAGAGGATAAAAGACTCCCAAACAAATCAAGACAAAAAAACAAATAGAGAATCACAAGAAGGTTTTTGGGGGGCTTTCCAGAAATTTCAGTCAACAACCAGAAATCCAGATGTATAACAGCACTGGATTCATGTGCTACAGAAAATATTTTTTAAAGAACAAGAGGAAAAATGGTGGTTTGAATCGGTCTCCTCAAACCATATTAAATGCTTAACTGCTGGTTCCAGCACTTGAATATGACTGCCAAAACCTTGTAATGTCTGTCCATTATGATGGCTGCCACTGCTCTTGTTCACTTTCTTGTTCATTCCCCTTTATCTCGGAGAGGAAAGAAAAAATAGCTGTTTCATTAGTGAAATTTGATGTATTGTTTTGGGAAGCAGTAAGGAGAGATTGGATGGGGGGGCGATTGCTGTATTTACTGCCTCAGACACTACTGCTTGCTTATTTCATGGCTAACAGACTTCCAGAAGGGAAGCAGGGCTTAAGGAAAGAAATAACTTTTCACAGACATAACAGGCCCCAGAAGATTACCCTGAGTTACTTTAAATTTGATTAAACTCATGCCAGGATATTGCTTTCAGATATTCTGTTCAAGAGGAAAGAGGTCTAAAAAGTGGAAGGAATTTGGGTCACAAATTAACTTTTTTTTTCCACTGTTCTCCTTCCTCTCTAGTTAATAAATTGCAACATGATTTGGAGAACTCATCATGTACAAGAGCTGCAGAGAAATAGCCCATATTACAATTAGGTGACTCTCTCATGCAAAACACACTGTTTGTGATATCCTTTCTGCTTTATCTCAGTCACCAGCTGTGTAACCTCTATGCGAGAGACTCTTACTGAACATAACTCTACAGGTGATGTGCTCATTTCCACTGCTGTTATTCCCTGACTTTTCCTAGCATCACTAAAATAGGTATCTGTGTAATGTTGGCTTCCATTTAAACTCCCAACAACATAAATGCAAAGGAATCTATTCTATGACAGTCTTCTAGTATCTAATAGGAAAATGCTTGTGATATGACAAGAATTCACCCAATATATCTTTTTTTCAGGTATTTTATTCTCCCAATACCTCTCCAGAATTACTGGACAAGAATAGGGTAGGTGAGTCCAGCTGAGGTTAAAGAGGAGACTTGTGGCAGAGCATAAACTAAGCTCAGGTCTCTCATAACAAGAAACAAATATATTTATTTTTCTAAATTTGGAAAAAAAAAAAATCAGGATTGCTTCTTATCTTTAAAAGGTGCATCTTGGATGTTTTCCATTAAGCAAAAACATAAGCTGGTGTTAATGTGGGAGGGAGTGTAAGAAAAAGAAGAAACAAAAGCCATTTTTCATAATCCCTGGAAAGATGGGAAAAAAATATTAATGCACTAGAAGGGGGAGGTATGAAGAAAGCACACACAGCTGCTATCAAGAAAATTATGCAGGGCTGAGCAGATGAAAAAAATGTTGGAATATGCTTCAGGGACTATAACAGCATTGCTCAGGGAAATCTGGTAGCAGTTCCATAAGTAAGCTGGAGATTTTGTCAATGAAAAACTGTTCTGCTGCTGCACTTTTAGTTATAAAATAATGTTCAAGCTCAACCTACTGCTGGATCCTTAGCTAGGGAAGTTCTTACTGGAATTTAGATGAGTTTCTAGTATGAAAGAAAGCTGTAAGTAATGCAAGTGTTTGCACACTATGGTGTACAGTTTTGGTACCCATTTATGGGCAGAATCTCCAGATCCTGGGAGTCTGGGAAATTTGAGTCCTGTCACACTGACGTGGAGTCAAGGGCTGTGTCTTTTGCAGAGGAAGGCAATTCTGCACGTGCACTGAGCAAAGGGAAGGGCTAAGGAAAGCTAGGCTTACCTGTGCACTCATGGCTGGCTGTCACGCAGAAACGTCAACAGCCCTTCTGAGCTGGGGCTGCAGCTGGCTGTGAGGTGCAGGTGCTGGCACCCTGCAGCAGTGTCCTGGGAGGGAACTTGCGTGTTTCTCAAGGGATAATGTGTTTTCTGCAGTGGTACTGTGCACAGAATCCAGTGCCCTTCTAATGCTCGCCTCTGCAGAGCTGAGGGCTCTAGAAGGAATAGACAGGTTTTCTTTTAGTAGATGAAAGCTTTGACTTGTTGAATTAACTTATCTAAAAGAAAATTCAGAAGTCAGGAGACAGTGGTGGCAAAGCACGTTTCAAAGCATTCCATTTAAACAAAATACAGGCACTTTTTATGTGAAGATGGTAAAGCAATTGAACAGGTTACCCAGACAGGCTGTGCAGCCTCAATCTTTAGGATTATTCAAAACCAGACCTGACCAATCTGCTGTAGCTGATCCTGCTTTGAGGAGGGAGTTTGGACTAGAGGAGTTCCAGAAGTTACTTTGCAATTCAGCAATTCTGTGGGGATTTTTAGGAAGGTAGGATACAGCAGAAGCACTTAGCATCATAAAGCATCATAATTATCTATTGAATAACCACTCCTAGTAATATTTCAGTGTATCAGCAAGTGGAAATAAATAGGAATAGCTATTGGCCAGTTTTCAAGTGACTATATGCTGACATTTGTTAACATATATGGTAACAGAAAATATCTGTGCCTTAAAGTTTCCCTCTCCAGTGACCGATTCTGTCAAGTCAGTTTACAGGAAATTGAGAAGTGCCATTAATCCAAGATTCTTGGAGTTCATGTTTTGTTATCAAAAGTAAGCTTTCAGTGCTATTTAACCACCTAGATCAAAGACAGCACTAACTAGACAGTCTTCTACTCATTATCTGCCTTATAGATGTTAAAACCAAGGAAGTCTCTGTTCATTTGGTCCAAAAGCTGTGACGGTCAAGTTGGATGTGCAAATACATACCAGTGTAGCTAAGTGTGGGGAACTGGGTCCCTTGTGACAACCTGGGGGCCTTTAGGATCGACAGTGGAGGAAGTGTTTGTGGCTGAAAACTCTTGAGTTGTTGGCTCCTTCTCACTGTGCTCAGAGCACACACGAGCACAAAGCACTGCTGCCCATGCTATGCTCAATCAAAGCAGCAGGGAGGGAAGTGATGCTCACCTCTTGCATAGGGACTTGGCAGCCACTTGCAACCCCTCCCTAGGAAGTGATAGTTCTGGTTCAGCTATCTCTGCAGTCTATCTCTTTCCAGCCACATCCCTAATTCACAAACTGGGAAACTGTCCGTGCTGGACCTGGACTCTGGCCTAGTTTTTCTGCAAGGAAGTGATGAGATCAAGTTATGGCAAAGAAAAGGCAGCATATTGAAAGATTGTACTGTTTGGAGAAGAGTAGGAAAGTGTTTCAGGTTTTGCCCAGGAAGCCATAGGCTATGGTTTTGGTGTCTTGAGGCAGAAGGAGCTTTGATAGCAGTGAGAGAAGCTCATCTTTCTGTTCCATTCTCTTGTCTGGTGACAAATGCCATATGGCATTGAGCTCTGCAATTTCCACTCATTGTCACAGCAGTCACGGTCATAAGCCATCTTGTTACAGCAGTCACCTGTTTATCACTTTGTTAGAGCAAACAGATGTCAACCTGATGTTTCTGCTGCACACATGGGTGATGAAATAATTAAGACTGTATCATAATAGCGATGACCAGCAACCCCACAGCCATGTGAAAGCACAGGGAGGCAGGTCTCAATATACTGAACTATTCTGCTGGCTGGCTTGGCTGTAGTTTTGGACTGATATTGTGTTTCAGCTGATTTTAGTGGTTTATTGTCTGGAGCAATAGGAGTTGCATATTCTTTGTATGGATTATTAACATCAGAGTGTGGATTTTGTGTATTAGACTGGGTAAACTGTTCTCAGCCTTTTGCTTGAAAGACAGCCAGCTGATGGGTGCTTGATCCAGAACTGAGGTCTCCAGGCAGGGCTGCAATCTGGTCAGCAGTTCTGGTTTTGACAGAAATCCTGGCTGAGGATGTAGAAGGGGATTATCCTTCACTGCTTTCCCACATTGCAGTGATTAACAATAAATCAGTTAAAGACAGTACAAATAATAATCTCCTCAGTGGATAGGTAGTTCTTGAATTCAGTATTTCTCTACCTCTTATGTCTCCTATTAATTGGAAAAAAAAAAAAAAACAAAACCCTAACCAACAGGCAAACATCTAAGAAATAGTCTTGTATTCTTTTGTAATTTCTGACTTTCTTGAAGGAAGATGGGGAATGCTGTGTCTATGCATAGCTTAAGGCTTCTCCATTTACATCTGTAAAAACTGCCTAATTCAAGGTGGTCTGTAGTAACCCCCCTTGCTGCTTTTCAGGGCTGAGTTGTAAGTACAGTGCTGTAGCAATGTGTGTGTGTCTAGGTATCAGATCTGGCTGGGATTTCAGGTAAGAGGAGAGCAGCTATCCCTTTGAAGGGAAGAAAGTGCCAGCAGTTTAAAAGGAGACTGTAACAATAAAAGGAGACTCTATCTCTTAAAAGGCAGGTTTGGTCTGATACCATTTCATACCAAGCCTGATCTGTGGCTCATTCAATAATATCAAAAAGCCATATGCTTACTTACGTGAGAAAATAACTTTTAAAATAATAGTATGGTTTGGACTATTTTCCTGTGTAAATATATATACTTTTTACAGTTGCTACTGGCTTACACTGGCTATAGAATTAGGTCAATTGCTCTGTGGTATCCTGGTGGAATTCACTTTTACCATGTGTGTTCATAGGATGGCCATGATCTCTTACTTATGCGGGCTGAATAAAAGAAACATGGAGCCAAATACATTTATTTTTTTGAGTCTTCAAGTAAGATTGAACAGGCTTGTTTCCTGTGCCATATGCAAGTTTTTCATTCCTGACCTGATATTAAAACAAAATTAGATTTTTTTTTCCCTATTGAGGTTTACAAAGCTGAGTTTTGAAAGCTGCAAGAGTGATTTGGATGGGACATGAGCTAAATGCTAACTCATGTAAAAACAATCCGGTTAAAAAGCCATTTCAAAACTACTTGTTGAATATTTTTTTTTTCTTATGTTTCTTCAGAAGCACATGGATCTGCTGTAAGGCAGTAATTCTTGTGTAGGAGATCTTAAATTGCAAATGCAACTATTTATTTTCCATTCTAAATGGACATCACTGTGTAATACTAATTCAGAAGAGAAAGTGGTCAGATTTCATAGAATCATAGAATTATTTGGGCTGGAAGGGACCTTAAAGATCATTCATGCCAATCCTCTTTGGTGGGCAGGGACACCTTTTGCTAGACCAGGTTACTCAAAGCCTGTCTGGTGTGGCTGTGAACTCTTACAGGGATGGAGCATCCCCAGCTTCTCTGGGCAGCATGGTCCAGTGTCTCATTATCCTCACTGTGAAGGATTTCTGCCTTGTATCTCATCTAGCTCTGCCCTCTGCCCATTTGAAGCTGTTCCCCCTTGTCCTGTCACTACATGCTCCTGAAAGAAGTTCTCCTCCAGCTTTCCTGTAGAACATTTTTAGGTACTGGGAGACTGCTGTAAGGCTCTGTGAGGCAGATGCAGTGAAAATATTATACAGAATGAAAACTAAGCTGCGATTGTAACACAATAGAGCGGACACTGCACTCTCCTGAGTGCCCTTAATGTAAAATACTGCAGAGAACTCGGAGGTTTCAAATTCACCCAAAGACAGAAGTTAAAGGAGACTACGGTGTTTTATGTAACCACTGCGTATGTAATTTTTTTAACAGACTTAAAATGTTTTGTTAAATGAATGGTTCAGTGTATATCTATGAAACATAAACAGAAAATTACAAATTTCTGAGGGCTATTTTATGCCCTGTGGCAAGTTTAGAGCTGGACTACAAGACAGGGATAAAAATTTTGGTAGTCTTTTATCTAACACTGTTGCTAGCACTGCTGACCAGGGTACTTTATAAAAATGTGTGACATCAGCTTTTACTAAGATGGAAGCTGGGGGTAAAAGTTACAAGAAGGTCCAATGCCAACACTGACGGATCAAGGAGTGAAACTTGAGTCACAATTTCTGGACCAAAGCCGGGCAGTTTGCAGTTACAACTCTGAGTCTATTTAATTTGAGGTGTGTGGAGTTTAAATTGTTGTAACAGATGTTGCAACTCTGTTTTCTTGCCTATGTGAAAAAGCAGATAATGACTAGAAAGGTTTTGTATCCAGTTGTTCCTAGTAAGGATAACTCCAAAAGAAATGACTGTTGGGGATGAGCACATATTCATTTGCTTAGGATATCTGGCACCATTTATCTGTTTTTGTTATGGCAGAGGGAATTTTTCATGCTGTAGAGGACTAAGTCTATCAGAATTAGCTGTGAAGTCACACTAAATGTGATGGATAGCTTTTATTCTCTCAAAAAAGTGATAAATAATTTAGGGAAGGACCGACTTTTCAATTTTGATTTTTGGATTTTGTTTTTCTTCAGGAATATATTTAATGTAAAGCAATTAGGAAAAATAATTAATAAAAAATAATAAAAGATTATACATTCAGCTTCAAATTAATTTATTTACATTTGCCTTTAGCAATAAATCCCAGACCCACTTATTTCCCCCACTATGTCTAAGAGATTTGATTCACTAATTTATCAAAAAAGCAAAGGGCTCCCATAGTGAAATGCTGTGACACTTACACCCTCTTGTGAATCAAAGCCAGACTTCTCAAAGCTCCAGCTGTGCTGAAGGCCTGGAAAATATTTTTCTTTGGCATCTAGCACCCCTGGAGCCCCTTGCAGTAGAGCTGCTCCAATTAATGTCCATCCTGGTGGATTTTGGACAGCCTCCACCTGAAGTAAGGCAAAATGGGGGACATATTTTCTGTGTTTGTGGAGAAGATTGTTCTGGTTTGTACAAATGTTGCCCCCTCCACCTATGAGAATGAGCAATAGGCTCATTTCAGGAAGAAATGGAACATCTCTGGCTGCCTTACCCTGAGTAATCTTCCTGGGCTTGCAGAGTTACTTGGAGAACTGAGCACTGTAGTCTGTTAAATGGAATAGTGCCCAGCGTGGCTAGTAAAAGTAAGAACACTGTTAAAGTCATTACCAGAGAAAAAGACACCAGCTAACTTCAAATAGGCTGATGGCTTTTTGAAACAGGGCCAAGCTTCCTTTGATACTGAGAATCCTGCCAGTTACCTGCCCTTCATACATGTACATATAAAAAGTTCCTTTTTAGATTGAACTGCAAAAACAAGACATGTGAGCTCACTGTCTGTTTATCCATCCCCATTCCTTTCCCTCTCATACCTTTTTAGCCCCATGCTTAATTTCCACCAGCTCTGAAACAAGCTTTCAATGGTCATTAAACTCTGATTTGGGGAACACCAGGAACTGAATTGAGGAAGGGGGTGCTGCTAGTGTAATTCTTATACTGTGAAATAACAGCAAAAACAGTCTTGCTAGCACTGAAGCCAACACAAGACTCTGGCCTTCCGACTGTCTTTGGCTTCATTGGAAGGCTGCTGTCTTATTCCTTTAGGACTATGGGCCTTTGAAATCACTATAGAGATCAACCTTCCTGTGATGGGTTAATGGGTTTGTCTTCAAGGGGCTCCCCTTTCCTGTGAAGAGGTCTAAGAAAGGAGGGTTTTGAGGGACGATGACCTTTTGTGGTCAAGGGAAGCTCTTTGTGGTAGAAATCCCAGGATCTTGTTTGGTTTGGCTCCTTCCTATTCCTCACATATATATTGACCTGCTTTAAAGTGTCAACTTCTGTCCTGTAAAATTTGCAGCTAGAGGGTTTCTCTTCAAAGATGTGCAACTATCACTATATCTCTGTTTTTGATTGTGGCTTTTTCCTACCAGATGTTGCCACCAGAAATTCTCTGAAGAGAGATTACTCTCTGTTGAAGGTTCTCATCTGTGAAATGGGCTTTGGCTGGTCTAGTAATGGCTGTGTACTGTCCAGGGCAAGTGAGAGGATGAAAAGAGAATGGATCTTGCTTGTTGTTACCTACCTGACTCCTTACCTATCAAGGAGAACCTACTGAGATGATTCTGCTTTCCTTGAGTTTCTGGACACATTTTAATGGGTTTATATTTTCTATATATTTTTAATACATATAAACAGTCCTTTCTTCATTCTCTTGGAGTAGTACAGTAAGCTAACTAATATTCTTATTGAGATGTTAACATGACTTGCAGTCTTACTGTAAATGGGGTGGAAAGACACGTGTTGAAGTGATTATGTATAAAGAATCTTTTCCAGCATGTAATCCCCGCACTCCTTTTATAAACAAACACTAATTCATGTGTTCTGTCTTATGGAAAACATTGGTTAGGATTTAACAGGGCTTTTGTGGAAAAAGTGAGTGGAAATCTAAGAAGGAAACAGAAAATGAACTAGATCCTGATGAATTAACATGAGAGAAAACAGAGGTACCATGAAATGTTTGCTGAAAGAATTGTCCTCCTAACTGAAATGGCTAAATACTTCACCCCGGCAGTCTCTACATGGGTCTGAAACAAACCAATTTGAACTGAAAATGCAGACATATGCTTTGAAATGAAGGTATTTTCTTTGTCCCTACCAAGCCTGCAGCTGTAGTACCACAGAAACAGTCTGCTGTAAATCAGTATTTCCATTCAGGAGAAAACCTTCTGTTTCAGTGCTTCCTTTTTTATTTTCTGTGACTGGCTCACCACACACTGCACTTCTGCACCAAGGTGTCATACTCCATCATTGTTCTTTTTTTTTTTTTTTTTTTTTTGGGCAAGTACATGGCCATGACACCCAAAAATTGGGTTGCCTTATACTTTTCAATAGAAAATCAAAGACCGTAAAATGAAAACTATTAAGTCTTTAATTTCTAAAATTAAAATTTTTCTCAACTGTAAGGCGGCATCAGTGGGACTGCTAGTATCTTGTAATGTTTTTGGAGACATAATGTGATATTTTGTTAAGATTTTTGGGTTTGTTTTTTGGTGGTTTTTTTTTTCTTTAAGTCTTCAGTAGGTCAAAGGACCTTTCTGAGGATATGGAAGGACTGTGCCAGTACTGCTGCTGTGTCAAAGGTGAGGTTTGGAAAAGAAATAAGATGTTCAAGAAGTAACATCCTGGCATTTAAATTTCCAGGCAGCTGTGTGAGCTGCTCTTTCTTCCTACATCAGCAGTGTCTCACGGGAAATGGCTGGGACAAGCTGCTGGGTGTTTTTACGTCACTGTAGTGAATCTGCTCTTCCTGAAAAGCTGGAACATATTTATTTTTAACAGCCCCACTTATTTCCCAAGGGTCAGCATGTTTTCACATACTGCATTTTAAAAATTTCTGAGGCAGAAATGATGATTAGATCTGTCAGTCCTCTCACAATGGAAGATTTTGTTGCTGCACATGCCCTTGTCTCCTTTTAGGGTGGTAAGCCGTAAGGTTTTGAGATAAGACTAAAACAAGTGACATCTTTCACTTTTTGACAGGCCCTCCATTTTTCTCTGACCATAACCTAGTTCAGTACCCTGCTGTTTGAGATGATAATCTGGCGATAAAAGTTGCTCGCCTTGCACTTGCTGGTGTCTGTGTGGATAGGCTGTGCAGGCTGTCTACCTGAGTATTGTCCGAAGGCTTCTGGGCTTGTTGTTATTCCCGTACCTGCTAATTGATTTCTGCTCAGTTGGTAGTCCTCCTTCCCCCTGCATGGGCCCTGCTGGTTCTCCTGCTGCAGGCACAGCTGCTGTGGCATGTGAGGAAGGGGGCAGCTGGGGCACAGGCTCTGGAAGAAAAGAGGGTTAAAGTCCCCTGAACTAATGTTCCCATGAAACACAGCAGCTGACCAAGGACATAGGAATGAAATGGAGCATAATATGATAGGTTGCTCTCTTAACCTACTGGTTTCACACTTGATTTATGAGAAAATCTGAAGTTGCTGTTGTTTGTTGTAACAGGCAATGGAAACACATGAGGAATTTCCAGGAGACTGGAATTCTAGTTCCTAGCTAGCTGTAAGAGCAACTCTTCTGCCCTTTCTGTGCAGCATATTCTTGACCTGTGAAGAGTGGGCTCTCACTACAGAGGTATTTATCAGTGACTGTGCTGCTCTTCCAGCATGCATGGATATTTCTGTGAAACTGTGAAAGCATGTGGTAGCCACTGTTTTTCCTCTGTCTAGGTCTAAGGGAATTAGAGCTTCAGAAAAGCACTGTGTTCCCCAACACCATGATGAGATATCCATCTAACCCTACTGTAAAAGAAAACATTTAAACAAACAGGTAGCATGTAACTTTGCTGGCTCTGTCATAATTTTCTTTCTTCTGAGAAATCTTCATTCTATTTAGGTGCAGATACTTCCAAAGGGGCTTTAAAGACTTGAGTACAACAGTTACTCCTGCCCACAGAAACAGCTTTTATTTATAAATCTTTCTAGAACTGTTCCAAATATTTTCCCTTTTTAATTAATTGTTCTTAGAACTATATTCAGGATGTCTTACCTTACTGTAGATGTATTAGGACATTTGATGACTATTCCAGAACTGCAAATACAAGTGATTCTAAAGATCTATTAGCTATTTAAAATCATTTGTGGTTAAAGTGAATTGAGAGATTAGAATTAGTAAAAGTGGGAAACGTTTATATATTTGAGTTCCTCTACTGTAAATGTCAGGCTTTTGAAGTGAGTTGCCCTGCAACCCAGATAATGGGTTGCTTTTAATTTATTACTTCAGGTAAAGAACTTACCAAAGTAATTCACTACAGCAAGTAAGTTGAAGGGTTTTTTAAAATTCAATACACACATCCTGGCTGGATATCTACAGGGAATTGATAAACCACCCAAAATTTCCTTTTCCAGAAGCAGTTAAGTATGAAGTAAAATCTGGAATGGATCATTTAGCCTTTGTCTTAGCTTTGGTTGCTCTAAAACCCTTTCTGGAGCAGATATTTCTGTATTATGATTATTTCACTTAAAATACACAGTGGTAAAAAACAGGAACAAATGCTTGTCTTTTTTTCAAGCTTCAGTAAGAGATGAACATGAATTGTTTCAAAGGCTTTGGCATTCTCCATTACTGATAAGAATAGAGAAGTTACATTGCTGATGTAAAGTCCCAGCCCAGTGGCTCTTTTCTAGGAATGTCAAGAACCCAAGGTAAATGTAATCAGTGGTGTCTTCTGAGGAGATAGACTCCCAAAGCTGGAGCTAGCTCTGAACTAGTTTTGTAAAGCAATTTCTTAGTAAAAATGACTAAATAACTACCTTAATATGCTAGATCAGGAAGAACACCTGCCTAATAATTACAGTTGGGAAAAAATTGAGGTATGTTTGTAAATCTTTGGGGTTTACTGATATCAAAACAATGAGTTTGTTCTTTGGATACTTCAGATACTTGAAGGAATGTTCATGGATGAGTCTGAATGCTGTTTTCATACACAGCATAAAAAAAAAAAAATCCCTAAATTTAATTTCTATAGGGGTCTTTTATGTGGAATCCCTCACCAGTAATGGCATTTTCAAGAAAAAGTAGGCACTTTCCCTGCAGGCACAAGCACTGAGTCAAAGTCAAAGCAGTGGTAGAACATCATTTCAATGTCCTCCTGTTGCTACCATGGGCATTGTCCTGATTAGAACAATGGGTAAGCTAGACTGAGCTTAAATAACCTTGAGTGTCCCAGTACAGGACAAAGGTGCTGTGAGTTCAGTCAGGTGGTGAAGATCCATTCATGGCACAGCAGACTGTGACACTGGTGTGTGCCAAGGGAGTGGGGCCACCCTTGATGCTCTAGGATAATATGGTAGTCTAGATTTTAATTTACTACAAAACTACATTTTTTTCTTCTAGGAAGATTGGGAGGAACCCTTGTTCTCTTAAGTCGGAAATATATATATATATATATATTTTTTTTTTTTTAGCAAATCTTGCCCCTGATAGCAGAAGCTGTCTATTACAGTGTTTTAGTCTTCTCTTCTATTAATGAATGAGCAGGAAAGATTGTTCTGGGTGTGACTCAACCTCAATTAACTTCAGTGATCAGGGATTATGCTGGTCCATTGAGTTTCTCTCAGATTTGGTGAGCTGCCAAAATTCATCATGGCAACATGAGGGCTTCTTAGAAGTAAGGCTTGAACTCGCATTCATTCATTTATCTTTCTTTCACTGGCAAACCACAAAATTACACTGGCACCTGTAAACAGAATGGTGAGAATCCTTCACCAAATGTTTCTCTCTGCACCTTTCTTTAAAACATATCCCTCAATTTCCTGCTGCCCTAATCACTGGGGGAAGTGTTCAGCTTAAATTTTCTGGGTAAAGTTTAGTCCTTTTGTTCACATTTTCCTTCTAGAATAATGGCCCTCATGAGTAGCTCTCTCTGATTTCCTTTGATAAATTTTGCTCCAGTTCGAAGTGCTACATTTAATTTACATTGCAGTAAATACACTTGATCTTAGAAGCTAAGAGGTTTCCGATCACTCTGAGGCTTGGGGAGATATTTGAAAATCCTAGCGACAAAAGGCACAGAAAATCCTGGCAAAGCATTGGTTTGGAAAGACCAAATGAGCTGGCAGATTTCATTTGGCTCTCTTGTTGCTCCCTTGTTTGCTCTCTTGGGCTGACAAAAGGAGGGAAGGAGAAGGGGAGAACAGCAACAATATCAACATCCCTGGAGGCTGAAGTCTTTCTTTGATAGGAAAAGCAGTTGATGCTACAGTGCAAATTTCCTTGCTTGATAAGGACAACCTCAAACTCATTCTCAAGGGATTTCTTGAGGGGAGAAAAGTACTTGCTTCTGCAGCTGTAACCTTGCTGCTTACATTGTTGGAGTTGCCTGCAAACTCAGCCAGTTTTGAGCCAGAGGTGGCTGCCTTGGTCTGAACTGTGGACTTGATGTTGCTGCTAGGTGTGGGCTTCAGAACATAAGCTGCCTCCTCATCCACCAGAAAATAAAACCGCAGATTTCCTTCTGCTGGTGATCTCTCTTCCCTAAGAAAATCAAAACCAATCCTCTGCAGCAGCTGTTGTTTGTGGTGCATTAATGTTTGGTATGCATTAGTGTTTGAGCTTGGGCCAGTATTCTTATTATCCTTCCTTTGTCCTGATGTCTGAAATCTCCTATTCCATTCCAGATGCACGTCATTATCTGAATACTGGCCTCACCTCCATGGTCACAGGGATTATTTTGTTGTGATTAGATAGTTGTAACTAGGATAATCCCCGTACTTTTTCACGTAAGACCGGTTCAGTGCCTCCCTGTTCTCCTCTCTTGTAGAAGCATAAATGCAGAGTTGCCTGGCCTTTGTTTATGGGGTGATGGTATGGAACAGCTGGGCTCCAATTGCAATTTTGGGTAGCTCCCAAACTGTAGAGTCAGAATTTGTGAGTGTAGAAAGTTTAGTTACTGGAGCTAGCATGTGCCTGTGTTTATGTGCACTGGGAGCAGGCTCAGGCTGAAGCTGGAAGGAGAAGTGCAGCTGATGGAGCAAGGCTGCAGCCTCAGTGCCATATCCTGCTGCTGACTGCTGCAGTCCCAGAGCCTGTGACATCTGGCTGCAGCAGCCTGAGGCCATATGAAATGGGGAGCACACATGATGTTTTAAAGCTCTCAAGTAGATGCACACCAAATCTTAATTTTCTGTCCCTCAGTTCATGGTGTGCCTAGGTCTGTGCTTCTGTGTGTGGAGTCAGCAGGCTGTGGCTCATGGGCAGAGCTCCAAGGGTGTCTCCACAGAGCAGGACACCGTACAGCTTGCTCAGTCTCTCTGTAGGGATGCAGGTGTGATGTGCTGTGCACAGTCCCACCTTGTTGGGAAGCCTGTGCGTTTGCTGTGCCTCTGGGAATAGACAGAAACTGAGCCTGTTTACAGTGTAAGGAAGGGAGAGTTGACCACAATATTACATTCTGCTCTTCAGTCAGGCATGGGGTGAAGCCAGAACAATACAGGCTCTTCCAGTGCTGGATCAAGGAGGTGTTTTCAGCATTGTTTCTTCCAAAGCTGCTTTTTAAGACCATGTAACCCAAACTGAAAAATAAAATACCCTCCTAAGAACCCAAACTTAGGTAATAAAAGGAAATAAGATTTTGTTAGGGAAGGGTTCAGAGAGAAAGAGGGAAGATAAACAGTAGGCATAAACTTTTCTCCATTCCCAGTTTTTTGCTCCCTCTTGACAAGGATTTGTTTGCTTTCTCCTAAAGAAGTTAGTATCTATAACCTCTCTCCAAATCCAGGATTTCCTGATTCACAGATGCTGTTGGGAGACAGAAGGCAGCTAGATGTCTCCACTCCACTGCAGTTCTCACCAGATTTTTGTATGGACATTTGCTCAGTTTATTTCCATCTCTTTGCTAATTCAGTGGGTGTGAGGGAAGACTGCATCAAAGTCCCTTCTGAAATTTGTTGTTCTCTCTCTTTTCCTGTGAGTTTGAACTCTTGTCCACCAGCTTACAGCCTCCTTGTGATACAAAGACAAATCATGATTTGTTAGAGTTATTTTTAAAATCTGTGTGCAAATCATAGAGATGCAAATGTACGCCAGAGGAAAAACTGAACTTTTCTCAAAGGACAGCTTACTTTAGAGGTAAAAGAACAGATTAATATGTGCTTGCTGTTCACCAGCTACTGATGTGTGATGTGTTCAGAGGTAGAAGGACCATTAGGATAACTGACTGTCTTCCTGAATAGTGGAGCTAAGAGAATCTCTGCTGCAAAGTTCTGCAGCAAGATTACAATATCTAGAAATATATACAATCAGTCTTGAGTCAAAGATTCCAGATGGAGGAAACTGTGTCCAGGAAAGTGATTGCAAAGGCTAATTAGTTTCTCTAAAACTCAGAATACTTTGTTTAGCTTTCTTTTTTCAGACACTGCATCTCAGTCTAACTCTTTAATATGTCTTACACTGCTTATTGTTTACAGCTTTTCAGATCAGTGCTAATGGAACTGAATTCAAAAGACTTACAGAAGCCTGTTATCTCAAGATGGTTCTCTTTCAACATTAAAATTTATTAACTAAAGTGAAACAAAACAAAAAATTCAAGTGTTGTGTGACCTGTTGAGCTGTTTCTAAAAAGTTATGGTAACCAGCATCAATAATATTATTATCCTCTATTTTACATAGTTAGAGCATCCTAAAATATTACAGTAGTGCCAGCTGAGCTATAGTAACCATGTACATGCTCTTAATCCATGGCATATGAAAAGAAGTGATTGCTAAGTTGGTCTGCATGAGAAAGAGGTAAATACGGTTATTTTCAAGTTTTTGTAGTCTCTACCAATTCACATGACAGCTGCAGTGACACTCAATTGGTGACTGTGTCTGCTCCTTTGCCCTTCCACAGTTTTGCCTACAGTCAGTGACAAGCTGAATGACCAACAGCTACATTCTGTGTAATTTTAAAATAAAACTTTCTCCACTGTAACTTTTTCCAATAATCTGGAACTTCCAATTGACTTTCCATTGACTTCAGTGCCTTTTGGATCAGATGTTAAAATGAACATCTGGTTGCAAATTCATTAGCCAAGTCTGAACAAGACAGCCTCTGTGAAACAAATGCCTTTCAGACTTCTTGCCTTGATACTCTCTTGAACATCTTACTGTGGAAATTTGGTGGTCTCTGGAACTGTAGTGCAGCAGCTCCAACAGCAATGTCAGTGTGGTGTTGACAATGTGTTCACCTGCTGTTCCCTGATCCTGTTATTTCCTCTTCAGAACTACAGCTCAGCGTATTTCTGGCTGAGTCCCCTGATGCACAGGATTTACAGCTCAGCTGAGCTGATATTGGTATTGGAAGGTTACTTTCTTAATTTCTTCTATTCTCTTTCCCTTTATTCAAGAAATTGTGCTGCATTTTTCTCCAATGTTTCCAGGCCTTAGGAAGAGACTTCCCCTGCTCTCCCACAGCAACAGGTCAGCAGCAGACACTGGCACTACCATTTTTATGTAACTACTGAGTCCCCTTTTAGAACTTGGAAGGGATCTACTGTATTCTAGGCCTTGGGAGCTCATTTTATCTGAAAATGAGGTACTTAGCTTTCTAAAATTCTCCCCAAAATGGGGGTCAGCTGAGCTAGACATGTTTATATTTATTCTAAACACACAGGAATATAAATAAAAGGAAGTAAAATGTGACCCATTTCATCTCTTCTTTTTTAATTTCCTTCTAGTAGTTTGCACAAGTAGGAAAATACATGAGGACACAGGTGGAAATAGGCATCTAAAGAAGTTGCATTAATTTGGGGGAAAAAATTAAAATCCCAATGCACATTAAGAAAGGCAAATTTGATAGTTCATTTAGTAAAGACATCAGTGCCTGTATACACAAAATTTTTATAGCTCTGTTGGATTCCACTCTTGAAGAGTTTTTGTTGTAGAAAGCATACATTTATAATTTTTGTTTTCCTTTTTAGAAAAATCTCTATTTAATCATTTAAAAATACATGTGGTATATCTAGATCCCTCCTGGTGTTGGTTTTTCTGACTAACAGTGCATTTATAGTTAAACAAGTGAGGCATTTGGACTGTAGTCATTTTGATTTATAGCAGGCAGGAACAAAGCGAGAGCGTACAGACGTCAGTGCTGCTGCTGCTGATCTGGCAACAGAGACTTCCTAATGTACAAATTACGTCTTTCACCACACAATTCCCTCTACCCTAGCTAGAGACAGGGAAGCATGCTTATTTAATGCAGTGTGTGCCATCTATACAGAGGTGTGTGTACAGTATTAAGTGGATGCTATAGCGTTCATATGAGGCACATAGTTTATATTTCACTGTGCTTTTTCATTTTAAAACAAATTGTCCATAATGGTAAATATGCAGTGATTCACTTTCCTTGCCTCTTACAGGCAGGACAGATGTGTGAGTTAAAGCTGGTTGTAGAGGTGGCTGTAGTGCTTTACCCATACAGTCCCCAAGAAATTGCAGTGAAAATATTAATTCATTTTCTGTAGATCACCAAAACAGCATGTGTGTTTTATTCATATCTGGCCCTGGGGAGGCCTTTGAATAACTGCCCCATAGGTGAAAGGCTCTGGATGTTCAGGTTCTGTACTGCTAAGTGGAAGGAGGACTGTTTTGATAATATTGTGTATGTATGGTGGAACAAAGGGCTCCAGAAGAGTCCTGACTTAGTGGTGGTGCTCCAAATTCCAGGGCTGAGTGTAACTGCCTATACCTACTTATCTGTATGTAAAGATTCTAACAGTTGTCCTTTTCAAATGGCATGAAATATTTCGCTAACCAAAAACCAGACTCAACTCGGCTGGGTAAAGCAAAATCTGGCAGTCATCACACCCAGGGACCAGGCATCACATGACTCTGGTTAATATGTGGCTGCATTTCATTAGTAGCTGGAGTGATTCCTGTGCATATAGCACCATAGCCTGTATATCTGCTAAGCCTTTAAAGGATGAAAATAGCTCAATGCAAGATAATGGTCTCAATTTAGCATTGCAATCTGCAGGCAAAGACTTGGAGCAACTCCCCAGGCAGAGTAAAGGCTGACTGGTTTCAAACCTGCTTCTCCAAAGGCAGGTCTGTTGAGTGCAATGCCTTGTTCTGTGCAAAAGGCAGGGAGCTACCCCATCCGTCAGGCAGGCGCTACCCCATCCATCAGGCAGGCACTCCCCTCTGCCGTGCTGACAGGGAACAGGGACGATTTCTGCCTGGACAGGGGCCCCTTCCTGCTCTGTGGGCATCATTTCACTGTCAGTATCATACAGCATGCACGGGCAGTGCCTACCCTTGCTCTCACAAGGTCACCTTTTAATGTGGGCAAATGAGCAGTAAAGTCACCCCTATTAATATGTGCTAGTGCATGCTATCTGTCCCATCTCCCATTTACATACTTGAGATGTTGCATCACTCATAATGTGAAAAATACCTGCAAATCCATCCCGAGGTTGGTGGTTTTGCTGCACTGAAATAAAATAGTCAAAGAAAAAAAAAAATCAGGTTTCTTGCTGTTGCTGGGACTCCATGGGAGCCCTTCTGAATGCCTGTCTTTCCCCAAACATCCTGCAAATGGGGCAGATTGCGGAGCTGCTTGCTTCATATCTGGTGTGGTGAGCCAGGGCTTGGTTGAGACCCTGTAAACCTCTGTCCTGCATAGCTTTGTGGTCTAGCTGTTAAATGGATAGCTATTGAACATCCTCACTGACACAACTGAGTTAAAAACAGCTGAAAAAAGAAATTATGCAAATGCAGTTTTATGTATAAGCCAGGTATTAAAAAGCTATGAGTGCATCCTTGTTGCTGTGGGATCCCTATTGCCGTCCAGTGCTGTTTTTTATGACACTGGATTTGTTTTTTGTTTTTTTATTTTTGGTTTTATTTTTAATTTTTGTTTGGTTTTGGGGTTTTCTTTGTTTAGTTTTTATTTGTTTTTGCTGTATGTAATAAACGCAAATAGTAAGATTCAAATACACAGTGAAGCTCTTGCTGTGCACGAGTTATTCAGCTGGTACGTTTCTTTCTCTTCAGAAATTTAGTTTGTAGTTTAATTGCTTACACTTTTACAATTTGTTTTTCTCATATTTAGGAGCATAGTGGTTATTCAAAGTGGCTGGANAAAAAAAAAAAAAAAAAAAAAAAAAGATTTGTTACTGTATAACTGTTAATGTACCCAGCCCTGAGCTGGGGGGAGCCAGGGGTAAGTGCAGCTGGGAGGATGAGGAAATGGCTGTGCCTGGTACCACTGGGACCTGGGCAGCACCAGACTCGTTTGCAGTATGAATTAATATAGTCTTTAGGCAGCTCTAATTTATCCAGCCAATCTCGACCTCGAAGGACCTTTATCTGCTGGGGAAGTGCCAGGAGGTGGAAGCTAGTTTCTGGCTCCCTGCATGGCGGCAGCAGGGAGGTGCAGGATCTGTTCCAGCTGTTTAACGTCACCAAGGATTCCTGTATGAGAGGGCAGCGCTGTGCCAGCATCACAAGCCAGCTTCGCAGCAGCTTGGCACTGCTGCAGTTAAGCTGAATTGAAACGGGGCAGGGTTTGGCCAGAGCGTGGCTGTGCATGCTCTGCCAGCCAAATCCGGTGACGCTTGAATTCACTGATTGCCATTGACTTTAATAGGACCGGGATATTGTCCTCTCCGCCGAGCTAAGCACAGATACATTCTGAAATAGGGCAAGGCCTGACCCCACAGAAATCCCGGGAGTTTTGCCATTAAATTCCCTAGGGGAAAAGAAACGGGGTGGAAGGAGACAGTTGGGAAGAAAATGCAAATAAATAAGTTTTAGGTTTAACTGTGCCCTCAAGCCTTCCCTCTGACCTTGATGTGCGGAAGAGGCGCACAGACAGGCGGCTGGGGTAATGTGTGCAACTGAGGACATGCACAGAGCAACCATTTTATAAACCATTATACTTCAGAGCCCAGGACTTGATGATTAATGGAGGGGGTGGTGAAGGCAGTGGCAGGAGAAGAAATAACGCTGGGTGTGCGGATAATGTACAAATGCTGAGTGAGTGGGCTATTAAACAGGAGGGGGAAAAAAAAAAAAGCTTGCTTTTCTGGGAAGAGAGGGAAATCCGTTGTGATATAGTAAGCTGAGTGTCTGCTGGTGCAGCCTCCTGGTTCCAGTCTGTGCTGCAGTGACAGCGAGAGAAGGGGGAGAAAATGGGGAGTGGGGAAGGTGTGCGTGGGGGGCTCGGCACCTCGGGAGACCCGTGCCTGGAGGGACACGGGGCGTACGGGAAATAAACGAAGTAGCAATTATTCCTCAAATTATTAGTTTTTAAAACGAAAAGGGAGGGTGGAAATCCCCTCGCGCCGACAGCACCGGCTTCATGAACGGGGATCCGTAAAAAAAATAATTTAATAAATGCCAGTAAGGCATCTCATTGAGGGAGAAAGGAAAAAAAAAAAAAAAAAAAGAAAAAAAAAAAAGGCAGAAGAGAATTAAAAGAGAAAAAAGAAGGGCTCCACGGGAGCGGCAGGGGGTGGGGGAGCGGGAGCGCAGGGCCCCGGTGCGTGTCGCTGAGGCAGCATTGACGCAGGCAGCTCTGACGGCAGCAGCCGCCGCGGGCGGGGGGAGACGCAGGGAGGGAGGGAGGGAGAGGGGAGGGAGCGCCGCGCTCTGTCCCCCATCCCCATCCCCAGCTTTCTCTCCGCCTGCCCTGCCCAGCGCTGCGGTGAGGTGCGGCATCGCCGCCTTGCTGAACGGCGTTTTTTTTGTTGTTGTTTCCTGCACCCTCTTCCCCATCCCTGAGTCGAGAGTAGGGGCTGTGCCCCTCCCGCCCAGCCCCGGTGTGCCTGCGTGGCCCCGTGGGCTCACAGCATCAGCCCTCATGCATCCGAACGGGGAAGGCTGATGGCTGTGGGTAGGAAGTGTGGATTGTCTGGGAGTTACTGCTTTACAACTTGGGGAGCAAATGAAAACCGCCTGCTCATCCCCTCTCTGCGAGTTTGTTTCTTGCAGCTTCTAGGGAATTTGGGGTTTGTGGTCTTCAGGGATGTGAAGTTCATCTTTCCTGCGAGTTTCTCAAGGCTTTTCTCGTACAATCTCTCCAAGAGGCAAAGAAAAGCAATCATTGTATTGCTGATAATACCAACGCTTAGGGTTTGCTTGTCTTTGCAGACAACCTTTTTCTCTGTTAAAAAAGGAGAACTCAAATCCCAATCCTAGGCATTTCTCTGCATCTACAATATAGTGATGGGGATTTATAGTTGGCAGGTGACACCAAGCCAGTTGGTGACATACCTCAAGGAGGGGGTGTTATCCACCTGGACAGGTGGGCCCTAGGCAATCTCATTTTAACAAGACCAAGGGCAAAGTGTGGCACCTATGTTGAAGAACGAACAGATTGAAAAGTAGCCCTGCTAAGAACTTGGGGATGCTGGTTGCTGAGAGGCTGGACATGACCCAGCAATGTGTGCTCACAGCCCAGAAAGCCAATTGTATCCTGAGCTGCATCCAAAGCAGTGTGGCTGGCAGGACTGGGGGCAATTCTGCCTCTCTGCTCCACTTTGGTGACACCCCACCTGCAGTGCTGCATCCAGTTCTGGGCTTCCCAGCACAGAAAGGACACAGACCTGTTAGTCTATGTTGAGTCCAGAAACAGGTCACCAAGTTGATCAGAGGGATGGACTATCTCTGCTATGAGGAAAGGTTGAGGAATTTGTTTGTTCAGCCTGCAAAGGAGAAAGCTTTGAGGTGTTCTAATTGTGGCCTTCTAGTATGTAAAAGGAACCTGTGAGAAGGACAGAGAGGGACTTGTTACAAGGGCATGTACTAAGAGGACAAGGCAGAATGGTTTAGATTAGATATTAGGGAAACCCTTTACTGCAAGGGTGGTATGGCACTAGAACAGGTTGCCTGGAGAAGTTGTAGATTCCCTGTTTCTAGATGTGTTTAAGGTCGAGTTGGATGGAGCTCTGAACAACCTGGTTTAGTGAGAGATGTCTCTACCCATGGCAGGGGGGTTGGAAGTGCATAATCTATAAGGTCCCTTCAAGACCAAGACGTTCTTTGATTCCATGATTTGTCTTCAGGACCAGAAGAGTTTCATAAAATGGTGAAAGGTGGCAACATAAACTTCTTGCTGCGGTTCCCTGCCTTTAGTGTTCCCACGATGGTTAAGCAGCCCTGAAAATACTTTCTTGTCTTAATGACTGATGCCGTGCTGTTCCCAAACATGACCTAGAAAGGACCTCACACGTTGGGGTCATCAGTCTGGTAACTTTCAGCTCTCTATTCACTACAACATTTTTTATGGAAAGGGCTGTGCAGGTAAAGAGTTCTCCCTCTGCCAAGCAGGATGATTTCTGAAGGGAAGAAAAAAGAAAAAAAAAAGTGATGCACAGGCCCTGACTGGAAAAATCAGAGGCTAATACAGTGTCAGAATCTGACAGGAAAATGATAAGGTGGCTGCTAGTGTCAGTGTCCTAGCCAGTGTCAAACCATGCAGTATGTTACTTTTCCCTCATGCAGGAGCTCATCTCACCATGACATGAGCCCATGTCACCTGATTGTACTCCCACAACCATCAGAGCAATCTGGGGGCTTTTTTTGTCAAATGTGCAGATTAACACCAGTGAAAGAAAAGAATCCTTTCTTTCCTCCTCTGTGTTTTCTCCCAAGAAAGGTCTCTGTCTTGTGTTCTATGAAACTTTTGAAAACAAAACGTCTGAAAGAAAAATTATGTTCTTGAAGAAATAAGGATTGCTAGATTGCTGAAGGTTTTTATGAAGTTTTTAATTCAGAAGTTTTATCTGGAACATTGTTTAGAGTTGTCACTATGAGTAGTGGTGGTTTTTGTTCTTCCTGCCTTACGTTTTCACTTTTACACTGTTTCAAGTAGTGGAGTGGATGAGCTAGTGTTGTTGTACAACTGTTAGTCTTTCAGACAGTAGTAATGGGCTTGAATGGTCATACAAAAATAAGTGAGGACATAATATTTTGATTTGGAAAAAAAAAAACTCCAATATAAAAACCTTCCCAAAAAACCCAGTATGTTTAGAAAAGTCTGAATCAGTTTAAATTAAATTCACTAGTGAAGATGAAAGTGAAAAGAACTTACAAAGCAGAATTAGAGGTTCAGCTGAGGAGGGGCTTCAGCCAAACTCCTGCTCAAAGCCAAAGCTGAGAGATCAGACTAGGTTGTTCAGCCTAACTTGCCCTCTTCTCTTGTGCACACTGGTTTTAGAGCATGTCTAGCAGAGCTGCCACCAGTGACAGATTTGAAACTCGGGATCCAGATCCTTCCTTTTTTCACTTATGCCAGTTTTGTTGTTTCTAGGAGTAGATGCAGTTAATCCTGCTCTACATTAGAACAAGGGGTAGAAAAACTAATGCTGTTAAATCAAAAGGGAAAAAATTATTTGTCTATGGTCACTGAATTGGCTCTTAGACTATAAATATTTTGTTCTAACTTTTCCTTTAAATGTACGGTGTATGTTGACAGTATGCAACATTTAGTGGATTTTAAAAGTTATTTATTTTTTTCTTTCTGCTACCAAGTATATGCAGATGGAAATACTGTCAGTTATCTTTTGAGAGACAAAACTTGAGGGTAGAAGATTTGCTATGGAAAAGAATTTGTAAATAAGGAGTTGCATGTTTCTCACAGAACTTGGCTTTATTCTGTATTCCTTAAATCAAGAGTTAAAAATGATTGAAAATATAGAGTGGAGCTTATCTTGCAGAAACATGCAGTTAGAATTGATTTTTTTTTTCCCCCCTCCATCTCTCACAGAATATTATGAGGAAAAAAAACCCTATAGCTTGGACAGTGTGGTGGGGGTTTAGAAGTATAACTCTTGTGAACCACTGGGATAGTTGAGATGATATAGCTTAAAAGAAGAATGAAAGCTGAATGAACAGTAAGAAGAAATAGTATGATTTTTCCAATACTGCAACTTCTTATTTAGACTAACATATTGTCATCCCCCTACAGTCTTGAAGTTTGGTGTGTTTTGGTTTGTTTTTTTTTTTTTACTGAAAACCAAGGGTAATCTGATTCTCAGTTGTTTCTGCTTATTCCTATAGAAATTATGTGTAATCAAACATCGGTTTTTACCCAGATGAATTTGAGACCTCACTGCTTGAAACATTTGAGTACAAGAGACAGGCATCAAGACAGGCTCTGTGCTGCAAAATACGCAGGCCAGAGGAAGTGGGGAGGCAGAGCAGGCAAGCCACCTTAATGTAACCCCCTGGCACTCCCCTGTGCAGACCTGCAGGTCTGGGCTGTTCTTCTGCACAGGGATGTGTCCCTGGTCTGCCTCCCAGCATGGCACTGTGTCTGCCAGGAGAAGGAAACAGAGTCTTGAGCTGTAAAGAAGGCTACAAGGAAGAGGGATATAGAAGTAAAATAAAATAAATGAAGAAAGCAAGACAGGTCCTGGATCTGTGTAAGAGAGCGTGATGGAAATTGGCAGGGCCACAGCCCGTGTGGCAGTGTTTGAGGACCAGGGAACTTTGAAGACAGTTTTCTCCTATTTTCTCCCTCTTGGTTACCTAAGGTATGACAAACTACTTTTTAAGCATGGAGTGTTCCACATAACCCGAGGTCATAGAAACTCCCAGTACTTACCTTCTGATGCTGGGCTAGAGTCTAGGGAAGCTAGAACCATTTCAGTGGAACGACCCAGTGTGTCTTTTACAAAATGAAACATAATTACAGTTTCATCACCTTGAAGGCATAGACAGTGATAAGGCAGGTGCATGCTTCCTCTGCTGGGGATGTTGGATATTATCTCCCAGAAGAAAGGGATTTGTGGAATTCCTTCTATAGAAATAGAGGAGGAGGAGGAAGAGATGGAGAAGAGGCAGGGAAGGGGAGGCAAAGTGCTGGAGAATCAGAATTGCTGCCAACAGGAGGTGGGGAAGTTTCTGTATACTTTCCGCTGTCTTAAATAGCTGCTGCCCTGAACACTTTCATTCTTCTCAACAGAGAGGTGTGTAAAAATCCAGTTAACGAATTCACAGCCCTAAAAACTGGTAACAGCTCAAAGAACTCACCATGCTTTTACAATTAGAAAGGCTACTGCACAATGATAGCTAAGGTTTGTGAGGAGACAGAGGACAGGACTTGGTGGTCATGTATGCTGAACAAATATGAGGTCTTTGCAGAACTTGGAAGGAAAAGTAGACAAAATAACTTGATCCTGGAAGGTGAATACACCCAGTTCCATTTAACAGAGGAAATTTAGCAAGACCTCTCTAAAAAAATGTACCTATCTTTAATTTCAAGAAATTTATCTTTGTATTTTCAGACACAGATAGAGTATGTATTTTGTGCTGAAAACAGCATTTAAAAAACTGAGACATGGCTTTGTATCTTGTAACTGACTTAGTCCTACCTTCCCCCTGTGCTGAACTTCATATGAAATTTCTGACTAAGAGTTGTGCTTTTCACCTCCCTCCTATGAATTGTTAAATGAGGAGATCAAAAAGGCGGTCGTTTTCATAGCACAAGAAACTGGGAACTGCGTCAGTCCTGTGAGTTTTCTTTGTGTTATGTGTCAACTTGTATTGTATGTAATGTCAGTGCAGTGGGGCTACTTGATCATTATTACTATTGCAAATTAGCTTGGGCGGGGGAAAAATGACAGATGTGGTGCTGAGTACTGGGTTTTGTTTTTAAGTTGGGAAAGTGGATGAAACAAAAGAATGTTTGTTTGAGAAAGAGGCTTCAGTTCTAAACCTGCACTAAAACTCTCTCCATGGCCTTGCTCAAATCACTTAGTGAAAGAGACCATGATTTTCAGACCTATCAAATAGTATCTTACTATGCAAGAATCCCCACTGAAAGCAGTGGAACTATCTAGGGATTAAGGCACTAATCAAATGTGAATAAAGATGATAGGTGTAGAGTCTGTTCTATCTGCTGCTGTTTCCCAACTTATAAAATCAGGATAATGAAATACACCAACTGTTCTGGGTGTCATAAGGATACATGAGCTCATGCTAGCAAATCACTTTGAAGACAAACCCAAATGCTCTACAAATGCTAAGGATTCTGTCAAGAAGTGCAGGAGTATATTCACAATTCAGGGATAGATATCAAAAACCAGCTTGGAATTGGGAGAGGGCTTTTGCAAGAAACAGGCATCAATGATACAGATATCTTCAATATCTGAAATGCTGTGTTGTAAATACACCTCATAAATACGTACAAAGAAAAAAATTCCGAACTGCTTGGGAGAAGTGACAGTATGGCTGCATGAAAAACAACTGATTCTCTTATTGTGCTGTTTGTTACATGCTCATTAAGTATTGCTGGGATAAACAGTCCTGAACTGAGTGGGCCATGTGAGAAGAAAAGTAAGAAAAAGCAAACTTGCAATATGAGATCTCCCTTGTTATTTATGACCACTGGATTTGGTTATTTTCTGAGTCTATACATTGTGTATTGTACTGGGATGTGTTTGTCTTGACCAATTGCTATTCCTATGTCTTCTAAAGTTTTAATTGCGTGTATGTTTAAAATACACTGCATTCAGATTGAATAGTTACTGAAAACCAGCATGAATGGTCCTTTGTGAACATGACTGACAGGCTAGGCTAGCAATGCTTTAAAAAATAAAGCAAAAAGTAGAGTGTTTGCCAACTGAGCTATATTTATTGAGGACCTTTTGCCTGATCATTTCAATTATTGACTCACGTGAGGCAAACAACCAAGTCTAAATCAATATACCTGAGAACACTTATAGTCTATCTCTGTAGAACTGTGTGAATTAACTCCAGGTGCTATGGCTGAATTCCCAAAACTCAGAGGGAGGGATGACCAAATGCGATGTAAAGATTCCTATTTGCCTTCAAAGGTTTTAGAACAGGACCATCTTCTCTTCTAGTGAAAAGACTTTGGGCATTACAAACTGAATGCCACTTACTTCAGTTTGGTTATGTAAGCCCACCATAAGAAACAGTTAATGTAATTTATCCAAATGAAGTTACTGCAGCCACTGGAAATGGATAGCATGGAAAATATTGAGTTACAGTATAAAAATTAGTTGTTTCTCAGGGCACTAAAATGAACTAATATCAGAACTCTCATGTAAATGATTAGGCATTTTTCCTTGAGGCCTACCCCTGTGTGATAGGTAATCTCAGTGCCAGGAAGGGAGCGTTCTTCTGGAGGTAGGAATGATTACTACTAAAATTCTTATATATTAACACGAGAAAACAAAACAAAACAAAAAAAACAACAACAAAAAAAAAAAACCCAAAAAAACAACAACAAAAAAAAAGGTAAGCAATGGTATTATACCAAGAAACCCCAAACACTGGTAAATTATTTCAAAGCGGTACCACCCCCACCACAGAAGTCTTTGCTTTTCTATTCCAGGCCTTGCCAGTCAACCAGCACCATGCCATCTTCTCATCTTCTCCCCTTTTATGTTTTTTTATTTGTTTCCCTCTAAGACTGTCCCAAAGCAACTTGAAATGCACAATCTTGTCTAGGCTGTGAGTGTAGAAAGCCTGCCTTGGTATAGAACATGGAAACTGGTACTGCATTTCCTTTACTTCTTCCTCCTTCTTTCCTCTTGTACATATGGCACTTTGTTAAATGGTTTTAGTGAGTCTGGTGGTATTTGGTCAAAGGCTGGACTGGTCATCTTGGAGATCTTTTCCAAACTTAATGATTCTCTATGTTAAAGGTTTTAACTAGGGAAAAGGCAATGGTCCTCATCTTGTATGTAGTGCTAAGAAATTGTTTTAAAAAGTGCTAGAAGTGACTGAATGGAAAGCTTTTCTTTGGCAACATCTAATAGAGGGGATGGAATAAAATCCCAAAGGGATTAGCTAGACTTAGTTTTGCTGGATACAACCTCAGAGATTATTGTTTGTAGATTTATCTTGTTCACTCCAAATCCTCCCCACAGGAGATGATCTATTCTGTATTTCCATCCCCGATTTCCATGGTACTGTAGCAAAAGCATGATCTGTCACCAGGGTGAACAAGTTAGTGGAAACTTTTGTGTAAAGGCAGATCTTTATGGTAACCTCTTAAAGCACAGATGCACAATAATATGTCTTATTCTGTGATAGATAGCTTGTGTGTTGAATGGGTGGAAAAAAGAACCATTTTGCAATATAGTACTTAAAATTAAATAGAAGATAGCATAGGATTTCCCCTAAAGCTTGACAAATACGTACAATTCTGGTCTCTGTAAGTTTTTTTTAGTGTCTCACTGAAGAAATACGGTACTTGGTCACCAAAACCTTCACAAATCATTCACAAAAATAAACATCTTGCTAAACTAGACAATGTAAGAAAGCATCTCCTGCTAATGATGTGAAAGTCTCCTCTTTTACTATGCAGTCAGTCTCACCAAAGCTTTGTGTGGGCAATTTTCATAACAGATATTTCAAGGGCCACCACAGGCACCAAATTTAACATCCATGCTAGCACGAGTCTTTATGCCTCCTCTCCCTGCTCGGCACTCCAGTTTGCTGCCTTTTGCTTCTCACCAAAATAAACTTAGGAGAAAGAACCCAGTACCTTGTGGGTGCTTTCAGCAGCCTGGATTTGGGCTTGCAGCAATAGTGGTGGTGGAAGTGGTATCTACAATTGCTCCAGCAAAGAATGGCTCAATGGTTTGGGCAAGTAGCCCTTACTGTTTGGACTCAGCTGGAGGCCAAACAAGCCCTGTCCTGCTCCCGCGAGGACGCAGGAGGAAAAAATCTGGACACCAAGCGTGGGGCTGGGGATGCAGAGAGCTGACAGCAGCACTCAGGGACCATCTCACAGAACGCCCCCGGCATCACCAGCTGAGTGGGGATGCCTGCCTAAGCCAGCGGGCGCCTCAGCCCCCGCACGGCTCGCTACGGGAACGAAGGCACGCGGCTGGACCGCGATCCCCCGGGGCCGGGGCTGCCCGCTGCTGTCCCCGCCCGGCTGCGGCGCAGCGCGGACACGCGTGGGCGGGCGCGGCGCTGCCTCCCCCGCGGCGGGGCCGGGAGCGGTGCGGTGCCCGCGGCCTCGGGAGCTGCGGCGGCACCCGCGCCGTCATTCCCAGGGCAGCGGCTGGCGGCGGGGGAAGCGCCCCCCG
Organism: Turdus rufiventris; assembly: GCA_013186435.1. Classification (NCBI taxonomy): domain Eukaryota; kingdom Metazoa; phylum Chordata; class Aves; order Passeriformes; family Turdidae; genus Turdus; species Turdus rufiventris. Next base: position 744,193 of record PYHW01010320.1, read on the forward strand.
CCCCCGCGGGGATTGGCAGCCCCGAGGTGCGGCCGCCCCCGCGCCCGCCCGCCCCCGCCGCGGCTCGGCAGCGCTCCCCGCACGCGGTCGGAGCCGCGGCGCTGCCACAGGGTCACCCCGCGCCACCAGGAGCCCCCTGCTTCGCGTCGGCTTTTTGCATTCTCATTTCTTTCCAAGCGCCTTCCAGGGCTACGTAAAAAAAAATAATCCTTGCACCCTATATAGTAAGAAATTGCTACTTAAGAAGATCTAGCTATAAACACTTCAGCATGTACCCGAGCCGAAATATATTTGGAAAGATGGGGGGGGGGAGGGCACTCTTATCCTGCTTTCATCAATGCCTGCTTGAAGAGACAGAAATAATTAAGGGAAAAAAAAAAAATCCCTCCCCTCCCCCCGCCAGAATAATCATAATATATTGAAATTTTCCAAAGTCTAGTCAGCTGCAAAAATTAAATGTTGTTGGTGCTAGAGGATCATGTTGCAGAAGCGTGTGACTGCAAGACCTAGATTCCTTTCCCTCTTTCCCCGTCTCTTTCCTTAGGTGTTTTTTAGCATTATTATTTGTTTTGGGAGGGGAAAAATCATCTTTGCTTCAGTCTCTTGCTAGAGGTCCAGACTGCTTACGTCTGAGCGCCCCTTATCATTTCAGTGAATGGCAATTGCAGCCTTGGTGCTGTTATAGCAATGAAGCTACAGACGTCATTGCCTCCTGTTGGACGTGAGATGTGTCCAAGCATCAGCCCCTTTTGCTTAAGAAAAACTCTTTAACTTCCAAGCAGCCGACAGGCAAGCTTTTCTAAGATCCTGTGGACCCAACGTTGTATTGAGAGAGTTATATATTTTTATTTATAAATACATACACACGTACACAGCTGTGCATGTGTATGTGTGTAAGTACGTATGTATAGAGACAGATAAATTAGAGCCGCAGCTATATTGCAAGCTCCTCTAAAATTTCCTGCTCGTCAGAGTAGCTCTCTGCATCGTTTTGTTAAATACAGCCCGGCGGGAAAGCCATCATCAATCAATTTCGGGTAACAAGGAAGACTTGTTGAACACCTTGTTCTCCATACCCCGGGAAGATGCTGGGCTGCTGGAGCGTGGAAGAGCCAGGATTGTGCCCTGAACTTCACCCACTTGGCAGCAGCTATTCCTAAACAATTTCCCCTCTCCTCCCCTGCCTGTTTGCCTCCCGGACTGACTGAGAATCTGCTCTGTAAAGTTGATCTGAAGGGGAAAGCAGAGACGAGCTTGTGCATAGTTTGGAGGGTAAGTTGTGTCCTCGCCCCCTCCTCCCCCCCACCCCCGCTAACAATTACCCTCTAGCAAGCTTTTGAAATCCGCCTGTAAAGGGGGCAGGTCGGGGGCGGCGGGGGACGGGACTCCCCAGCGGAGGGGCACATCATGTTCCCAGAGCCGAAAGGGTTACAAAGGGAGCGAGAAGGAGCTGCTGCGGGGGTACTGACTCGGCGGCGGAGTTTGCAAGGTGCGAGTTGCCGGTGCCCGCTGCCAGCCCCGCTGCGCTCCCGCAGGTGCCGGGCGCGGTGGCCGCAGCCCCCGCCGAGCCGCGCCGCGCCCCTGCCCGCCGGCAGCCTCCGGGGAGCCGAGATCTCCGGCTCCCAGAGCACATGACCCCTGCAGGGAATTTTGCCTCCCTGCACCTGCAGGCTCTTCTCATCCCTCCTCCTCTGCTCCTGGTTTTCTTTTTAATCCTCTCGTTCCCCCCGCTCTCCACACACCACCACCCTCACTTCCAACTTAACCCCCCCATAAAAAGGAAAAAAAGCACCACCTGCTAACATTTGGAAAATCAGCAGAGGACTATTACCTCTATCTTTAATTTTCACTCACACACACAGATGAATGAGCGAGGAAGGGGGAGACCTTACCAGCCCCTTTAGACGTGGGGCTGAATTGATGGGATTGTGATTTGTAGGATTTCTCCACTTAGTCCCTGCCTCCTACTTGCTCTCCAGCCACTCCAAAGTCTCTTCCCCTCTCTTTAAGCAGCGATTTCTTTCAATCTCTCTCTCTCCCTCCCTGTGTCTCTCTCCCTCACACTCTCCCTCTCTCTCTACATACACTCATCTCCCCGGAGAGAGAGAGAGGAGAAACTCAACTCCCAAACACCGACCAGATGTCGAAGAAACGCAAAGCCCTGGAGGGCGGCGGAGCCCCGCTCCCCCCCGAGGACCCCAGAGCCTGCTTTGGGGCCGGCGAGGAGCAAGGTAGGGCGGTGGAGGCCTGCAGGTGGCCGGGCGGCCGGCAGCCCCCGGCGGGGACGAGCGGGCCCGGCCGGCTTCCTGCAGCCCACCCACCCTGGGGTGGCTTGGGCGCTTAGGCCGGGCTGCGGGGCTGCCGCAGCCAGCCCAACTTGTGAGGGGGAAGGGGTGCGGGAAGGGCGTGTGGGAGGGTGGCCGAGGGGAATGGCAGGTCTGCCAAGCAGCCCAGGCTCCCTTCCCCACTGCAGTTTGTCACTGGCATGGGCACAGCCACGGTGCCTCATTGATTTGTAGCTCGTGTAAATCTGTTGGCGGTGCGCTCGTGGCCGGGGCAGCGGATGAGCTATGGGCACCTCACGCACACCTTGTGGCTTTGCGTGGGGCTGGTGTCCTCCAGCCAGCCCCTGGCCCTGGTGCGATTTCACTGGCGTCGCCTTGGCGCTTCTAACGCCGCTCTTGTAGCGCCCTTTGCACCCAGCTAAAGTTGGTTTTGCTGCAATTTTCGAGCTCCAAGTATTCGTGGTGAAATCTGCTCCGTACTTTTTGACAAAATAATATGAACGTAGCAGGCGTGTGGTGTAAAATCAGCTGTGCGCATAAGTGTGAGGGAGTTCTGCAGCCGAATTTCTTGTTGTTCAGCCAGCCTGGTGGGTTCCCTTGTTTTGTGTTTATTTGAACAAAGTGGGCCCAGATGAACCAAGCTGAGCTACAGTGCTTTGGGCTTGTGGCTGTAATGCAGAGAGGAGAGGAAAATTCCAGTTGGATTCAGAGTAGTGTTTCAGGCTGCTGCAAGTGGCTCTGGTGGGAGATAGTGGGTGTGTGGTGGTTCAGATGACGGTGTGAGTATGTCTCTGTGCATACTTGAATTCAGAAACATGGTGGTTTTGCCTGGGCAGGTGTTCACTGAGCACAGAGGGATGGCATGAGTGTGTTTTCCAGCATGGAGTCTGTGGACCTTTTTGTAAATGATGTGAAAGATCCTAATGTCACAAATCACCCACATCGTGACATTCCCTTACCACCATGGATGTGTCTGCTTTTGCAAGGAAATATTTCTGGCACAGTAGTTGGTGTGTTCTTCTGGTTTCATTAGAAAGGAGCACTGAAATTCACCATTTCTCTCAAAAGATATGGTTTGGGGTTTGTGTGGTTGTTGGTTTTTAATTGCTTGGCTCTCCCACGAGAAAATAACATGTTCATATTGCCTTGCCATTTCTCTGTTTAAGACTAATCTTGACATGGGAGGGATATTTTCAGACCCTGACAATGACTTTATATGCATGACAGCATTCAGTGTTTTTGCAATGTGGAATTTTGCTGTTACTAACCTGGAAAATCTTACCTCTTTGTCAGCAATGGAGGAGGTTAAATGCAGAAAGGGCATTCAGCAGAGATTCAGCACTCAGAAAGTTTGGTATAGATTACATATGATTTTAATTAAATGTATGCCAGTAGTGGGTGTAGAAATACCTTACACATTATTGTGATGCAGTGGTGCTTGTCTGGTTAGAATTTTTTTTAAGCGCCTTTTTAATTTTTTTTTTTAACTCCATAATAATATTTTCTGTAACACTTCTGGTTATGTAACAAGAAACAGGAAACATAATGCAACTTTAACACAGGATTGTTCTTTTTCTTAATTTCAGTAGGCACAAAACAAATAAAATGGAAAGTGAAAAAATTCTTGATCAAGTATTGATGTGTATCTAAAGGGAGTAAATAAGGTATAATTTTCCTCATAAGGGGACATGATGTATTTTGCAAATAAGACAGATTGAAAGCTTGTGTTTTGCACCTAGATAATCCAGGGTCTTGTCTTTTCTCACATAGTAAATAATGAAGTTAGGTAGAAAATAATGTTGTTTTATTTTTAAGCTTAAACATATTTTTGTGAACTTCTGTTTATTTTCTTCCTGCTGTTTTACAAGAAGGAATGTTGCTTGTTAATTACATTGTCTGTGCCTATGTAACTGTAGAAGCCATTAAGAGTGTACAATGTATCACAGTCTTGTAGAGAATGTATTTTTGTGTAATATGGTGGGTGTGAGACTTTCTTAAGGCATGAGATGGGAAGATTTTTTTTATTAAGCCTAAGCATCTTACTATGAAGCATTGTGCTCTTGCAGCAGGTTTACTACCTCTGTGGAGAAGGTATACTTGCTAAGTTTGGAGGGCAGGTGTGTGGTGTTTGCCTGGAAGTATGGAGAAACCATGTAACACCTGGGGTTTAGCATTAAAATCTGTGTGCATTTGGAGCAGGGAGGCAGAGAAGCCGAAATGGGCATTAGTAAACCAAGGGAAGAAAAACAGAGAGCTCAGATTTCTGGAGGCTGCCAAATCCTGTATTCCTGCAGAAGCTGAATGCGGAAGCCCGGCTGTCCTCAGCTAACGAGGTGACTTCTTTCAGTGACAGAAGCGTGAATGAGAGAGCCTGGATCCAGGTCTGCCATCTTATTCTTCTATGGTAACTGGTCAGCTGAGAGCAGGTGTTGCTAACAGAGGAGTCTCAGACTCTTTTGAGGGTCTGCACTTCTGTTTTTAAATACTCAGAGAGTGTGGACTAATTCTTAGCTGCTCCAGACTGTGCTGGATATTTGGCCAACAGAAGTGTGCGCTTGCAGAGTTTCATTCAGCTCTTGTTTATCCTCACTTGGTGAAGCTGTGGGAGGATAGACACTATGTAGGCCACAATACAGATTTTTCAAACTTCCTTGGTGTGGCTTTGTTTATATTCTCTTTCAAAGTGTTATATGAAGGACTCTGTAATCCATACTGTAACCTTGCCTTTTATTGTGGGGTCTGATGCCGTACTTTTCAGCCTCATTGGTGTGGAGGGGAGATAAGGGATGAGGCTGCTCTGTATCTCCCACGTTCTCAGCAGCAACAGCCTACACCTGTCTGTCTGGTTCAAGGCACTTCACTGCTTCACCTTATTAAGGGTTAGGCTCGTAAGGCTCTTTCCCATAATCTCTGGAGACACAGTGGCATCTTTTGGGGAGAATTCAGGCTCTTACCTGAGCTGAATTGCTTCTCAGAGGCACTCCTTTCTTTACCTTGATTGTGCATGAAGCTTTGGGTAACTACACTGGTTTATTTGTACCAGTTAAAGTGTCAGAAATTCCGGCAAAGCTGATAATGCCCTAGCGGAGAAACCAGATATGGCTGCTCAGTGTGATACCCAGCATGGAGATGGTGGGATTTGTGTGTTGAAACTCATCTCTCTGTACTCCCCTTATAGTCAGGAAGCAGAACGTTTCTAGGGATCAATTAATCTCTTCCTGAAGTGGAAGTCTACATTTAGTCAGCAGAATCAGATCTGAGAAGTGCTGCTTCTGCCAGTTGAATATAAAAGTAGACCAAAGATCTAGCATGGATGTAGACAGCTGTATTTCAGCAGATGACTGCTAACTTTTGACCAGATCTTTCAGGCTTCAGTGCAAAGTCAAATGACAAAGATATTTTTCAGCTGAATTTGAAGGAGAGGACTTCCCTTTAGGTAATAACCCTTTTGCTCAAAACTGTAGCCAAAAAAACTGAAGAAGGGTCCTCTTTCTGTGAATTACTTTTTTTTTCCTATGAATGTGTTGAAAGCAAGTGTAGAAGATGTGAAAATGGAGGGTGTTGGTTTAAAAGCAAACAAATACAATATGGACAGTTGTCAGGACCAAATGCAATATGATCTTGTGCCTAAATTATACAGTAATACTGCTCACAGTTTTCCAGTGGTTTCTGGATACAGTGCAATACAATATTTTGGAAATTTTCTTGCAGGGATTTTTTTGAGCATGATGGATTCAAGGAAGGAGTCATCTGTAAATTCTCATTGGGCTGCTCTTTCTCAATTTGCATTTTGTATGAAGATAAACAAATGCATTTCTTCAACTACCCCTGTGGTCCAGTTGTTCGAATGGTCTCCATAATGAGAGTTATAGTTGAGAGTTTTCTGTGCTTTACAAAACTGGTCTCTAAAGAGAGAATTGTTGCAAAACTCTTCCAGAGACAAAGTTGAACTCCTGTCTGCCCACAAGTAACTTTTAGGATGTGATTACTTTTTTTTTTTAATTTCAATGGTACTGACCATTTACATAGAAGTTAATAATGCGCATAAGGAAATATTTTCAAGATTTCGATGGTCTTAGTTATCACTAATCAAAGCGCTCTTGAGGGTCACTTCTATGCAAGGGATCCTTCCCTAGTGATTACTAGAGGGAGTAGTTAATACTAAACTATTCTCTCTAACATTTGATTTGTGTGACTGCTTAGCATTCACATTTGTCTTAAAATTTGGTATTAAGTTCTGATTATTATTAAGTCTTAATTTAGGATCATCAGGCACAGGAAACCAAATTCTGTCCTGTTATTGAAGGCTTACATTGATGCAATGAAAATCAGAATTGCACCCAACTTCTGAATTACAGTTTTCCAAATACTGTCTTCTCAATACAGATCACTAGAGTATTTATTCCATTTGTTGCTTTATTAAGCAAGTTAATATTGTGATTCCTTAGAGTTCTGAACACTGTAGTTGATATTCATGTTTCTCTAATGTAGGTAGAAAAGCAAAGCAGTTCTTCCCTTGTCATTTCTTCACTCGTGGCTTCAGTTTCTCACATACTTGCTTTTCTCCATCCTCTGTGTCCTGACTATTCTTTTCTTTCCACTTAGCTTCTGATCCCTGAAACAAACAAGTCCTCTCTGGATCATACTCTGGAAGATCTGGCTAATCAGAGTTAAGGTGTTTAGCGACAGAGGCTTATGTGTTTGTGAGGGCATGGGAAAGGAATTACTGTACAGCTTGGGTTTTGTGCCGAAATAGTAGTAATACCAAAAGAAGTGATCCTTTTGACTTCATTCACAGGAAGAAGTTTGTGTCACCAGGGAAAAAAAAAAAAAAAAAGACAAAAGAATTTCATCAACAGCTTATTAAGGGTTTTGTTAATGAAAAAGGAACCATGCTTTCCAAAGCTGATTAGCTCAATGGTTACTGATAATTTCCTGTGTTTAATTTTTTAAATCCCTTTCTTCTGAGACAGTCAAGTATCTGCCCTCCAGATGCTGTGAACAATCTATGGGGTCTAACCTTTTCAGAGGATCAGATTTAATATGCTGAAAAAGATGACCATTCCATCAACTTACTTCAATTTATGCGAAGCTGCAAACTGAGAGTGGTAGAAAAATGTAAAGCTAAGGAGAGCTCAAAATGTTTGGAAAGAGAGATCGGGGCAAGTATCTGTGCTGTTGCTGGAACAGTTTTGAAAGTGCTCTCGGGAAAAAATACCTTCCTCAGGCGTTGCTGCTGACATGCCTTTCCATCCACTGTATCGTAAAGACTGTTGAGGAGCGTTTCTTTTCCCACTTGTTTTAGAGAGCTGTGCTAGTGTGTGCTTGGGTATGGGTTTATGAGCCTTGTTTGAAGCAAAATACAAAGGTCAATGCTTAAGCATTAAGCTGAGCTGGTGTTTCCAAGTAGGAGGGGACTTTTCTGCCCAGCAGTGCAGTACTGCCTAGTACAGCTTGGTCTTTAGCTGCTGCTAGCAAGTCTTGAGGTCACTATCTGCATTCTAGGGGAAAAAAGCTATCCCAGCTGACGTGAGAGGCAGAGCCATAGGGAAAGGGACGATATTTTAAGTACCTGACATAGTTGCTTTGGTTGGAAGGTATGACTTTGGGGGAATTGCCAACTTGCCCTATAAATAAATTTATCCAAGCATTTTAAAAGTGGAGATGACTTTTTAATTATTTGTGGGCACTTAGATATTTCAGCTATGCTGGTCATGTAGCATGAATGGTAATGTTATAAAAACACCCAGTGAGACAGGAATCGTAATTTCAGCAAAAAAAAAAGCAGTGAAGAAATCTCCTGAGCAGCTGTTAAAAATGGTGCTTTGGTTAAATAACCAGCATTTCAAGGACAAAATATCTTGAAGCTTTGTGATAAGTGTTTGAGTCTCAGCTTTGGGCTCCATAAATTTACAGAGTAGTTCTCATGATGACGATGCTGTAGCCTCATTTCCATCTGGTGAGGCAAAGACGTCCATCCTGGCTGGCCCCGCCTGCAGATGGTGATACTCCAGCGTACTAGGAAGTGTTAACTCAATGTAGCAACTGCTGTTAAACGGAACAGAGTTGTGCAGTTGTCTGAGTCCATACCTGGTGGTTGCTCTCTCTCTACCTAGAGGGAAAATGGGGAAAAAACAGCTCTGAAAATGACCTTCAATGAAGACATCCTCCTGACTGCACAGTGAGCCTGAGCTGCCTTCTAGAGAGGACTAGGACTAGTCTTTGGAGAACCTGGTTCTCAGTTGGCCTCAGGTGCTCCCCTGACTGGTCAGGTGCTGCCTGGGAAATGGAGAACCCTGGCTGACAGAGGAGGAAGACCCTTGATTTGGGATGCCTCCTCAAGCTTGAAGAAAAAGCTAAATAGGGAGGGCAGCATAAAGGTCAGAGGATTATAAAGCAAGTTAAACAAAAATTTAAAAGCTTTGCAGGTTTTCTTTAACTTATGGTAGAATGAAAATGTGTGTAAATCTCCTGTATTTACTAGGAATGCCTTGCTAGGTTGCTGTTTGGGTTTTCATAGCCATTTTCCTCTTTCTGCAAATAAATAAATATTGAATAAATATTAAATAAATAAATGAAGCTGCTTCCCTGTTCCTGGTCAGCAAAAGAATGTGCATATCTACCCTTACCATGAAATGTATGAGGGAGAGTCCTGGTCCCCATTATAGTGCCCACCTGATCACTGTCTGTTGACAGGAGGATGAGTTGTATTGATGATACCACATTGAATGGTTTCTGAGCATATCTGGGTCGAGTGCTTCTATGAGGGAAGGGAGGAGAGATGCAAAAGGCAAGTGACATGAAAATGCAGATTTATTTCTTTTTTAAAGGTATTGTGTTGTTAATGCACAAGAATAGAGACTCTAATCTCTAATGAAGCACTTGTTCATTAATGAAGTCACTAAGTGTTTTCAGCCTGTGGCCCTAAAGTTTCTGTACTATTTGGGCATAATCCTGTTTTTAAGTTACTAATGATGATATAGAAATCTTGGCAACTCAATGGGCAACAGTTGTGGCTTTATGCTGGAGGAGGAGAAGAGAAATGCTGTCTGGGTGTGATGGGCTAGAATACAGTTGCTTTGTGTGTTTATCACTTCAGTCACAGTGTGATGGATAATAATGTTGACATTTAAGTCATGCCCACACATTGGGCAACTGAGCTTGTGCTCCTAAGTCCATTCCTAGTATGTCTGATCACATGTGGAATGAGCAGCTGTATTTCAGGTGTCAAGCTGTATTAAAGCCATCCAAACTGTGTTTTACTTGAGTACTGTATCAGAGCTGAGGGGCAGCTGGTAATGGACTGATTCTTACATTGTTTTTCAGTTTATGTTGGACCCAGATAAAATACTGGAAAGTTAAAACCAGTACAATAGGACCAGAGGGGAAGGAGTCATACATGATAGCACTATGAAGTAATAGTTACAAAAACTGAAAGAGGAAAAAATCCTCAGAAAGCACTAAGAGACATGCAGCCTTTAAGGGAAGGCCTACTTAAGTTTAGAGATGAAAGCTGAAAAATGATAGTGAGGATGTCAAGACATGAAGAAAGCAAACTCTGCATGAGCACAGGCTGAATATCAGAAAAACACTATCTTCATAAATAACTTTTTTTTCATAGTCATGATTATTCCTTTGTTTTAGTCTTGTATAGCTGCTAGGTTAGAGTAACAAATCTGACTATTCTGTATGCAATCAGGTTGGCTTTCTAGCCTTTGCCCATGCCAAATCTGATTTATTTCTCTCTTTTACTGTTTATTCACTTGCATTTTTTTCTGTTATATTTCCTTTAGTATAGATACAGCCAATATAGGCTTATGCTATAATTATTAATCAGGCTTTGCAGATCTGCTCTGTATGTTGTTAATCACTTTCCAATGTTATGTTTTGGAACTAAAGATTGCAGATGAGTATGTTCAGATGGTAGATCTCCGTTTTAACAGAGTTTAGCCCATGCAAGATCTATAGCTGTTTTTTGGGGGGAAAAGCTAATGACTTATAGGTGAGCTTCAACTTTGTGTGAACCTTGCCATAAGTGGGACTAGGAGGCTGTATAGAAATGACTGAACCAGTGGTCTTCCTACTGCTTTTAAGCTCTTTTGTGCCATCTGTATAAGACTGCATGAGTACTTGTTGTCTCTTTCAAGGGCCAAACTAAACCAGGTTCCCAGAGTTGCATTGTGGGCAGTCTTGTCAGGGAAGTGATAACTAACAACTTAACATGCCTGCAGAGCATGAAGAGTGTCCTCAGTTGTGTGGAGTGAGCTGTGGACAGTTCTCTCTTCTTTGTTGATCTGCTTTTATTTCTTAAAAACCCCATTAATTTCTTGGAAACACAGAAATGTTGTGTAGGCCAGTTTTTTTGCATTCCCTGACTCCAGCCCCTTGCCTACAGTGTTTTGGAGATGTTGGTGCCTTTTTTTAGTTTTTTGTTAACAGTAGTTGAAGAATTTTCTTGCAATGAAACTTTTGATTGCAGGAGATGGTACTGTGGCACATGTAGCGTTTTTGAGGGGGATCATGCAGATTGCATTAAGTTCTGGTCATAGTACCTGAAAAAGGCTCATTCTTAATACCCAGACACTTCAGAAGGACTTATTTGAATGTTGGCTATTACAGTAATTTCACGATTACAAGCCGCACTGATTATAAGCCACATGTCTGGGTGTCGGCAACATTTCGTTCTTTGTCCATAAATAAGCCGCAGCAGATTATTCGCCGCGCTTTCATTCGCAGTGAGGATCCCCATGCAACTTTCACAAAGTTGCCAAATAGTAACAGAATCGTGGGATCGGCGGGATTGTACTGGCTCGGCTCGGGGCCATGCGGGCTCGGCCCACTTGGGGCTGCTGATGGGGCCGAGTGAGCCAGCTCAGTGCTGCTGCTTGGAGGGACCGCTTGGGGCTGGCTGCCGCTGCCAGGTTCATTCGCCCCCGCCTGCACCACTGGCATCGGGTGGGCTGGCCCTGGCCTGGGGCTGCCAGTCCCGTTGCTGCTGTGTTTGCTCCCCCCAACCCAGGACCCGGCACTGCTGGCCCCGCCCCCGCTGGGCGGACTGGCCCTGGCCCGGCGCTGCCGGTCCTGCCACTGCCACATTCGCTCCCCCTGGCCTGGCGCTGCCCCACGTGGGCTCAGCTCGGGGCTGGTGTTGGCTCACATTTCCGATTGGCAATTCTTTTTCCGCATATTAGCCGCTCCGGATTACAAGCCGCACTTTGGGTTCGGACCAAAACTTTAGTCAAAATGGTGCGGCTTATAATCAAGAAATTACTGTATTGTATTACTTGTCCTTTGACTCGCAGAGTCTGTTATTTTCAGACTGTATATACTTACCTTAGCATTTGAAAGTACTTGGGATTTCAATGCCTATGCAAGAACCACATGCTGAGGCAAGGAGTTGCAGGTGCACAGGAGACACACAAGAACCTGACCAGATAGAGGGCCTATAGCTGGCACACTGACAAATTCAGCACACAGCCCTGCAGATTCAAAACTACCCAGGAAGATAACTGTGACCTATACACACACCTTCCTTTGCCACATCTAGGGGAAGGAGACTCACTGCAGTTAGTCTGCAGAGATAGTTAAAAAGCTACAGGCCATCATAATTTTCCTCCATGAAACACAAAGCCACAGTCCTGGCTGGTGGTAGCTAGTACTTGCAAAGAAACCTACATGTACACCTCTGCTAATGCTGCACATGTAGCTCTGGAAAAGATTTTCATGAAGATGTGAAGCTGCTAAATTGAAGGAATGGGTAGATTAACACTGGGAAGAGACCAATGTAGTTATACATATATACAGTAATTTCACAATTACAAGCTGCACCATTTTGACTAAAATTTTGGTCTGAACCCGAAGTGAGGCTTATAATCAGGTGTGGTTTATATATGGGCAAAGAATGAAAAGTTGCTGTTTTAGTTTGGAGGACGGGTGTCTGCTGACAAAGGCAGGAGCTTCTCTTTGAAATGGAGAATGTAAAACTCCTCCCTCCAAATTATTATAATTCTGAAATCAAGGGGCTTTCAGGCAAAGATGTGGGAATTAGGAATAACAGTTCTTTACTAGGAAAATTAAAATAGAAATACAGTACTACAAAGAAACAAACCCCAAACCCTGACAAAGCCAGAGTACAACCTGACACCCCATCAGGCAGGG
>PYHW01010320.1:756914-795861 GCA_013186435.1 Turdus rufiventris
AGATACCTTTTATCACACTCTGTATTGTAAGTGTGGCTTATAATCAGGTGCGGCTTATAATCGTGAAATTACTGTATATATGCTGTGTAAAACTTTTTTTTTTTGGGGGGTTTTGAAGGGCCAAAGCATCTAAAGAATCCTTTATCTAGGTCTCAGTAGCTAATTATGTCAGTGACTTTTAGTACACCACTGCCACATTCTCACATTCTTTTGACAGTTGCCATTCATTCTGCGACTGCAACCCAGGCATTAGGTGTTCCCAAGTTTTTTCGTGGCAGGACTATGTTGTGCTCCCTTCTCACTCCCAGGTAACTGGGCAGTAATTAGGAAAAGGCTGTGCCTCTCTGGTTTTTAAAGGCAGAAGATATGTGATACTTTACTTTTTTTAAATCGTTAAAGAATTATAGCAGTCATTTTTGGCTGGCAAACTGCAGTATAAGCAGTGCTAATCCCAAAGTGTGATATATTTTTAATTTGGGATTATAATAGGCCAGGATAGGAAGAAAAAGAAAATTGTAAAGCTTAACATGAAGGAATATTTAATTTTTATTCAGGAAACTTTTTTGGCAAAAATCCCTTGGATCTGTACAGAACCTACAGATTTAAGATGTCTTTGCACAGCCAGAGGCTGAGATCATGGCTGTCTAACTACAGTTGGATATTCTCACATCTGCCAAGTTTAGCCTTAAATAAATAAATGAAAAAAAGGTCATGCTTCATGCTTTGTTCAAACTCTTGAAATTATTCTAAGTTAATATTCTAGAGGACAGTGACCTCCCTTTGAAGATTCTGTCCTCCTGCTCAAAATTGTGCATGGAACCAAGAAAGTAGCTGTTTAAATGGAGACATGAAATGTCTGAAGGTACTTTCTGGAATCCCTTAAAATGACCTTAGTTCAAGAAATATGGTCTACTTACTGCCAGGAGTGCAGTAAAGTCAATCACTGGAAATCTATTAGTTGTGGGCAATTGCAAGTACGTTACCCAACATTAACCCACAAAAAAGAAAATTAACACAGTTAAGAGTAGTTCTTGCCAGAGAAAGATGAACAAATAGGAGCAGAAGCTGAGTGGGAAGCTTCAAGCAGCAGGAGGAGGGAACTGTAAAGATCATCTGTTCAGACATGCTTTTTTATTTCTCCCCCCGCAACTCCCCAGGTATCTCTTTCTCTTCACTCATGATTTTAAAGACACAGATGCAAATATAGCTAATAGCTACTGTGAAATCTGTAATAACAATCAACTAACCAGGAGGCAGTTTTCAAGGACCACTGTGATTGAGGGTAATGTTTTTACAATGAGGTCATGTCCAAAGGCAGCCTCAGCTGATGGCAAACTTGTACTTGAGCACTGAATAAGCACCTTGTCTTGCATGGTCCCTGCTCCAGAGAGGCTGCAATCTAATAAATCTGGCACACAGATACATGGCTGTATTTTTAAAATTGCTAATTTTATGGGTTTTGGGTTTGTTTTTATTGTGAGTTTGAAGTCATTGTGTTCTTTCTTTACCTTCCTCTATTTACTCATCTTTTAATACTTTAGCAAGCCAGTTTTGTCTGAAGTGCTTTTTTTTTAAACTCACAGAAATACTATCAAGTTGTGTGAAGACAAGCACGAGATCAACAGAAGCAAATGGGGCAGAGTGTGTTTTCTGATAGGTCTGCAAAGAGAGTAGGAAGCCTGGTCTGCTTGCTGTTCTCTTCCCCTTTATTCACATTTTTCTCATGCAGTTTCCCCTTCCCTCAGAAATGCCCATCTTTGTGAAAGTCCAGCTGCATCTGTGCTCTGTAACACTGTGGCAGGATCGATAGGAAAGTACCCAGACTCAAGCAGGATTTGGCCAGAGTGTTTTGCATGGATACCTGCAAGCCAAAAACTCTCGCCTGTGTTGTGTTCATAGTCATGGCAAACCACGTAGCATCTCATGTGGCCTTTTGTGAGCTCCAAAGCAATGAGCTGTGTTTCCAAGTACCTACAGGCACTTCAAGTCTTTGCAAGCTTGTCATAACTTGGCTTGAATGACACCAGTCAGTTTATACAAATTAAAATGTGAAATAGCTCATGGCTCTTTCTGTATGGGAAGATGGGTCTTTGCACTATGTTACTATTTGAAGGTGACTCTTCACTGAGTTTAATATCCTATCTCCTTTTAGTAAAACCAAAAGTCAGTATTTTAAAAAGTAATTATATAAGACATACACAAATTCCTGTTTGATCTACCTTTCTGCTTGAAACTAAATTTATTTTAAAATAACCAAATGTTCTTAGTGTTTTAGTCTGCTGTGACAAGTTATTGTACTACTTCTTAAAAAGAGGAGGTCATTCACTTGTTAAAACATCTTCCTGGGGGTATCTAGAGACATCTTTTTTTTTACCATTAGAGAGTATTGTTTTAGGATAGTTGGGTTTTTGTTTATTTTCTGCTGCCCACTAAATACAGTCTAAGGGAAACAAAACCCACTTTGTCATCAGGAAGAATGGTTTGGTTTTGTGTGTGTTGTGTTGTTTTTTTGGTTTTTTTTCTTGAGTGGTTTTAATTTTTTTTTAGGATGGTAATGTTTGTTAATAATAAAAAAATTACAATAATTTTTAAAATTTTTGTACATTCCATGCAAAACAATTTAGAAAAGAAGTTGGGCTTGGGTAAGTGTTACTGAGGAGGACACCAGTAAGGCTGTAGTAGTACAAGTTTATTATAGAGTTATGTTTGGCCAGTGGAGCTCTTTGCTCCTGGATGTGGTGCTAAATAAAATGTGGAGGGGTTTTCAGCATGGCTCTTGAAACATAAGATGAGTTTTCTTCCTTGCAATAAAGAAGAAAATAATGCTTTTAATGCAGATTTATTGAGAGTAGGAATCCAGGAAAAAATCCAATCAGCTGTGACTTTGTTTTACAGCTTCCTCCACTATATTTCTGTCTTTCCAAGTTGTGTTATTACTTTTTTAGGTTTTATGTCTAAAATGATCCTCCAAATTCTCTTATGGAACACCGTCTGGGCTTTCCTCCTCTCCAGTTGTTCATGCTTAATTTACAAAATTTGAATAAGTCCTACAATAATATATAAACTAATGGATTTCCTTAATCATTTTCTTCCATCCTCCAGATTTATCTGGAATATTACATGGTACAGAAAGCTAATTTTGAAATTAATGAGCTGGACTGGACTTTATAAATTCTTTAACTACTTGGATATCAGCTGGGGGAAAAAATCATGTCAGGTAATCACTGGAAACTGCTTGTGCTGCTCAGATTTTCAGAAACTTTTAGTTCTCTTAAACTTCTCATTTTATTAGAAAATCAGAGACTTTAAGTAAGTGCATAAAAGGAGATGCCATGGTGGTGCTGTTACAAGTCCTGTTGAACTGTATAGGTGTGGTACCAGGAGATGGAGTATGTCTGGAGCATGGAAACTTTAAAATTTTTTTCTGAAGTCCTGTTTTTTATACTTGCAATGAAATGCCTAAAGATTATTAATATCAGGTTAGGTTTGAGGGGGAGGGGGGTTGTGTTTTTTGTTGATGTTGTTTTTGTGGTTTATTGTGTTTTTCTTGTAACTAGCTTTTTGTTCCTTAACTGTTTAATTATGTCTCAGAGGATTCCACTTACTTTTATTTAAATTATGGCCAGATATGATGGACCTTACGTTATTATGACCAACCCTTCAGCTGAGGTCAAAAGTCTTCATCTCTTTCATCAGCTCAGTGAAATTGGAAAAAGAAGATATTCTCTCTTGCAGTTTGTTAATCACTGAATAGCACAAAGACATCAGGGTGATGATGAATAGCCCAAACGTCTCTTTGCACTGACTATATGTACTTGTACACATCTTTGTTAATTTTGCTTTCTTCTGCTTTTTCAACCTGGTAAAAACTCCTCTCCTTCCTCCTCCTCTTTCTAAATCTACCTTTCTTTCTAGAGCATGGAAATCTTGTCAGATCGGGGGCTTGATAAGGAATCAGGGAGTGAAGAAGGAAAGAGATGAGTTTTAGGGTCAACTCCATCTTATTCTGTTGACTGAATTTTATTATACTGTTTTTTTTCATTTGGACTTTCTCATTTTGAAATCACTTAGGAGTTTGTCAGAGAGCAGAGGATGAGAAACACGAAGTCCAAAAAAAAAACCTGAAAACCTGAATTATCCAGGTGGAGCAGATGATACTTAGTGCAAGTTAAAGGTGTACTGAAAGTATGTGGGAAATGGTTACAAGACTGGAGTGAGATATAGGTATTTTTAATAATAATTTTAAAAATTTTCTATGCTTGTCAAGTCTGAAATTTCTCTGTGGAAAAACTGCTTTTGATCCTGTTCTTTTTTCTTACCCCAGAATTCCTCAGCTTGACTATTGAGGTAGTATTGGCGAACTACAGGCCATACTGTCTCTATGTACCAGAAGTGATACTTCTAGTTGCTGGAAATCTGTAGATTTTTAATCTATGTATTTTTTTATCTCTTGAAGATGTTAACTTCTACACATGATATAAGTTTGGCCGTTTTAGATATTATATTGGTATTTAGCTTTCTTTTCCAAATCTAAGTTATTAAGTGTAATAATTTGAATTTTAGCATAGCTAGGAATATAATCTTATTTCTGCTATTCACTTCATCCTTACTGACGTGGTACAGAATACAGTTCATTAAATTAAGCCACATCCTTACATAGGGAAAATTGTTAAAGTTAGAAATATTGCATTGGCCAAAACAATTCAACTCTGCTTAAGTGATCTAGAGTAACAAATGATGTTTCTTGGGAAATGAAGTTTGAGATGAACATTCATTTATTGTTCTCAACCTTGTTTGAGCTGCTCAGAGGCCTACTATGAATATTCTTGATGTGATGTTTAAGGAGATTAACTTGAATCTGGCATGAGACTCTAAGCAACAATTTTTGAAATGAATGCTTCCCTTTGAATATAGTGTGTAATAACCCCCTGTTAATAACCTGTTCTCTTTTCATGAAAATATCACATTTGAAACATGTTACACATGTTGTGAGTGTTCTTTCACTGCAGGAGGTGAACTATCCAATTCTTGTGAGTGGGTTTCTTTCTTCAGTAGGAGTTGTGAGCAGCCATGTTCTCTGCTCTGACAGTTCTACCTGCACATTAGTCTGAGAGTCAATTACTGTTTGAAAATCTGGCTTTGGAGTTTTCCAAAGTTTTATTTCCCTTATCTGGGAAATTTTTTTTTTGCCTCCAAAATGGGTCATTAATCTTACGGTAGCTTAAACAGATGCTTTATTTCAGGTTTACTGGCTTCTCCTACTTCTTTTCTAAGCGACAGACAGTTAATATAAACAGACCCTTCCCCTTGGAAAATCCTTTGGATTGCCTTGAGGTGAAAGTGAAGGGAGAGGAAAGGGCAGGATTGTTTGGTTTTAACTACAATTTGAGACATGCTTCATGTTGCGTTTACTGGAACTACCTTCCAGTACTAGGGTATACTGGAGGAGGACTATCGCCAGTTAAAGCACTGAGCAGTGGCTGCTTTAAGAAAAGAGCCTGTATTGACTTTGTTCCCTTTGTTTTCACATGTGTGTAGGGATCAAAGAAGTAGGTTCTATCAGTGGTTCATGGCAGGACACCACTGGAAAAGAGGAAGACCACATACTTTTCGACTTAGGTTACTTAGGTCTTTCTTATATTCTAAGAAGAGACCAAAGACAGCCTGAGAAATGTTACCTGGTGTTTTCCTGGCAGGCTCACTGAACATCCAAGTCCTAGGTAGGAAGACAATCTTCCATGGTGTTCCATCAAAAAAAAAAAAAAAAAACAAAAAAACAAAAACAAAAAAAAACTGAGAGCAAAGGAGCAAAGTTTCTGCTGAGTTTGTAAAAAGCAAAGGTTTTTTTCCTGATTTTTACCGGTTATATGGTCCACTTGTCATTAATATTTAGGTTGAAGTCAAAGACCACAATCTCTCAGGCACCTTTACAAATAATCTCTCCACCTATAGCAATCTGCTCCATTGAAGTAGTTCCATTCTGACCTTTATGGTTGGAAACAAACAATTTGTCACTAGAAGGTTTGGAGTAATTTTTAGGAATGAAAGAGTAAGACAACGTAGGGTGGTTAGCCACTGCCCAACCGTCTTTCATTTGCTGGTAATCAAGGGTCTCTTTCCTTTAAGGCTTACACACAATTCAAAAGTAATGGTTATTACAATAGCTGAATAAAGAGGACCTAAGTAGAATATCATGCAACTTTTTTCATTTACTGCTAGCAGTCTTCATATGATTTTTTTTTTCATTAATAATTTTAAGAATCCTTGTAACTTGCACAAGTTTTCTGTCCTGATTTAGTTTCTCCTAGGGCACAGACACTAGTTACAGTTAGGTGAGAGGTGCATAGTGTGAAATGTGAAAGAAAGTTGACTTCAAGAAAAAAATTGATGAAAAAATTCAAACTCATTTCACTGAGGTCAGTTGGTCATGGGAGAAGACAGGTTTCTCTATCCTGAAGTCTGCTCATGCTACTGCATGTACCACTTGCTATAGGTACTGAAGACAGGCAGTTTTAGGGAATTTGCTCTCAGAAAAGGCTGATATGAAGAGCTCTCTTACACTTGAGGGTTTTGTTTGCTCAAGCTCTCCCTGTTTTGCAGTAACATCTAAAGTCTGCTGACTAGTTCTGCTGAAAGTGTATGGTTCCTAGACATTTAAATGTTAGTTTCTCCAGTGGGACACTTTTCTTTCACTTTTTAATAAAAAAATTTAGTTACCTGCAGAGATTTCTCAACTGTGGCTCCATTTCCTAAAAGAGGGAAGGTTCCCCCTTTCTGAAAGTCTTTGCTGTAAGTCACAGCCCTAGTAGGTGACATTACCCCAAATGGTGTACAAACAGAAATCGTGCAACAATTTATTTTTTAAAAGTATGCAGTCACTATTTCCCCTGCCCTCCCCCTGATAAAGAGAATATTTTGGTAAAGCTGGAATCTGGATCTATAAAAGTCTTTCTTGAAGTGCATGCTAACTTAATCATCTTTAGAAGAAAGCAACATGTTGCTATGTCAACTATGTTTTGGTTCCTTTCTCAGGAGTGGATGTGGGCTTGGTCCACACTATGTGCACCCGAAACTCTGTGGTTTATCTTCAACTTAGAGACTTTTCAGCACTGGAGATGCTGAGGATTTTGTTTTGGCTCTGTCTCCAGAAAGGAATTTGCTCCAATTCTTCAGGACTGGTATCAGCTCCAGTGTGGCAGTATCACCCTCAGAGGTCCTGAGGGGTCTCTTTTGTACCAAAGATAGGTGTGAACTTCTCTTTTCTTTTGTAGAAAGAAAGAGCAGTCGTTTAAAGAGACATTTAATTGGGAGGAGTATTTCATAGAGTTTAATAAACACCTTTGGGAGCAATAGCAACCTTCTGCACTGGTTATGGGGGGTACTGTTACATGTTGAAAGTACTTAAGCCCTGCTTTTGATGCTATTCCTTACAAATCCAGCATACTGCTTTCAGCAGCACTTCTGAGATGCCTAAAACAATGAGGTCTTTCTTCTTTCTTCTGTGTTTTGTCCGGCCTGTCTTTTACACGCCAAAGCTTTCAGGCTTCTTTTAGGCCCTTCTGTCCTGAGACCCTCTTTTGAGGGGTTTTCCCCAAACAATACAATTGCTCCTTCCTTTCCCACATATGAAATCAAAGTATAGTCAGTCAAGGTTTTGAAGTGTAGGTTTCTTTCTTTTCTTCTGATGATAACTATGATCTCTTTTTTTAAAAGATACTTTCTCTGTGTCCATTTGCCTAAACACTCAGCAAAGACCGGTGAAGGGAGAAGTTATGAACAAAAAGGGAAATCTGTGGTGCTCACTGATCTCAGTGCATAGTTTGGAGTATGCTGCCTTGAAAACGTGTCTTGGCCCTAGCTATGCAATATCCAAACCTGGACTGCTTGGGGCCTGACTGCTGTAAAGAGCAGCAAAATAGAGCCGTCTGTGGGGCACAGGGCAGCAAAAGGAGAAGAGATGGAGTGGAAAACAAATTCATGTTAGGTAGGCAGCAGCAAAAACAATGGTTTATTTGTGAAGAGTGTATTGCTAGAAAGGCTGACTGGCGTGTCTGGGGTTGAGATGGGACATATTTGCTTAGCTTGGGTTGGGAGATTAAATAGTGACAGATGGTTCACATGGTTTTCCAATGCAGGAGAAGGTATGAAGCATGTCTGTGTTTGTGTGAGAGAGCGCCAGAGCTTGGAGGATTGATTACGTGCGAGAAGCTCAACATGTGAGTGCAGTGTTTGTGTGCAAGCATGCAGAGGCAGGAGTGTTTGTGTCAGAGGACGTGTGTGTGAGAGAACTTGTCTAGTGGTGCACAGATGTACACAAGGGATATTCTCAAGTTGATGTTGTAGTAAGAGAGGACCTGAACATATTTGTGTAGGCTGGTTCTGTTGTGATTTTTTTTTTAAAGCTGATGTAACTTGCCTCACTGTAAAAACAGAAATGCGTCAAAGATGCATTTCATTGCTGAAATGTTATTTTCTGCAAGTATTACAAGTTCTTGAAACATCATTATTTTTAATAAAGCATTCTGTCATAGGACATAAAAATTTCTGTTCCTCTATTTCAAAGTACGATGAAGCCAAGTTTTGCAGTACATACCTAAGTCATAACATATAGAAGGCACTTAATTTGTGGACCGTTACAACATACTTTGGATCACATTGTGGCCAAAGGCTGTGGCTTAATTTACCAAAAAATATTGTAATCACATTGAAATGCACTTCCTGAACTCTGTTACTGTTGTTTTGTGATTTTTTTTAAGGCCTTATTTTTTAAGATTTTATTTTAATTTTTACAATAAGAAAGCAGCCATGCATGTGCATTTATTGGGCACATTGGACAAGGATTTGGAATTGCCAGCAATCTGTCAGATTATGATTCTATCCAGAATTTTCCAGTCATGTTATAAAACATAGCTATATATATGTATGTTATTATTTATTGTTGTTGATGAAGTATATAATTTAATTAAATTACTTAGCAAATAAATATAAATCAAGATTTGACCAGTAGTTCTAAGGCTTAAAAATGATTGTGCAGGATGATCAGATTATACAAAAACTTTGCTTTTCAGCTGTGCTGTTCAGTCAGAATACTTTGGAAGAGCAAAAGCAAACATATCAAATTTGGACATACTAAGAGTAAGTCTTAGCAAAGCCAGTTTGATGTTATTCTATTTTCCTCTAGTCTTTCTTGTGTGTTTCATCACCTTTCTCAGACCTGCTATGTTCTTTTTCCTCATTCATGGTCAAAGCATTAAACTCATTCTGGGAAACCTTCTATGCAAGTCCCTAGATTTTTCTAGGTATAGTAGAAGCAATCCTTCAGAAATTGTTCTGGCTTGTTGGCTTTTCTTTTCCTGTAGTTTGGTTTGGGATTTTTTTGTTTGCTTTTGGGGTTTTTAAAAATTTATTTATTTTTTTGGGGGGAGGTTGTTTATTTTTTTATTATTGTAGGGCAGCCTTTGATGAATTTTCTTGTTTATAACAAGTTCACTGCAAGGAACAATAAATCTATGAAAAATTGAAATTCCATCCTAGTCCTAAGAGTCTATTTGCAGACATTAGTGTAGGAGCAGTTTGTTGAGATTAGGAAACTGAACATATTTTAAGGATGGCCTCACTTTGGCTCTTAGCTTACTGAACACATTGTAAACTTTTTTATTCTAATATATGTAAAAATAGCGTGCCAAGAACAGCCAGAGAGAGAGGTGTTGAGCATAAAGTTAAGCTATTCTTTTTTTAATGTATTAGTCTGACATTAAGAGAATGTGTTCTGCCACAGTCATACTGCTCCCCAGTCAGCTTTACCCTGCAAAGCAGGGAAAACCATTCAGTGGGAATTTGCCAGGTAGGAGTTGGGTGTGATGGAGGAGTCACCTGGCGGGGTCCATAATTGCCATGTGCCTCATTAGTGTCCTGGCACGCTGCTTGGAACAGGAAAAACAGTTCCAGCAGGAACTGGGAAAATTATGTCACAGTTGGGAGATAGGAGGAAAGGCCTTGACTGTTCAGGGACAAAAGAGTTTATGCTGGACAGCAGATGTAACTGTGCTGTCTCGGGTGGTCTTGGATCCTCCTAAAGAACAGTCAAGCAGTTCTTACGTGGGAAAAGAGAGTTAGAGGAGCAACTCCTGATGTCTGTCAGCAGAGGATCAATTGTTACTCTGGAGCAGAATGATGTGAACCTGGCACCACGATGTTTGCATACATCCGTTTGAATTTGTAGTGTATGATTGTCATACACTGTAAACCTCAGGACATGAGAGGGGTAAAAGAGCTGTTCTCATTTTATTCCTTTGGCATGAAGTTAACTTTGACCCTTAATTGCTAAATTATTTTGCATGCATCCATACTATTGGAAAGTCAGACAAAGCTGAGAGAGAATAAGCTGGTTTTCAGTCACCTTTCCCTTTTTCCCCCCTGTTCATTGTATCATCACTAAGTTGTTTTGTACCTTTCCATTATTTTTGGCTTCTTGCTTTCAATCTCTCTGACTGTGTCTAGTTACTGTGCTGTGATTAATGATATGTGGCCTGAGAATTAATTGATACCTCATTTGAGTAATGTTTATAATGTTTCTGTCAGAAGACTGGTGCTCTGTAGGTGTCTGTCTTGTCTCCCTTCCCCCTTTAGAAAGTGTGCAAGTTCCTATTCTCCAAGTTTTTGAGAGTAAACCTTTAAGATCAGGCATCGGAAGGTTTTATCTCGCTTATCTTGAGATTCTCTGTTGCAACACTGTCCCTTTTCACGTACCTGAAGATACGTTATTGTTCTGGTATAGATCTGAATTCCTGCAAATTTTGAGTGGAGAGTAGAGACTTGGTCTGAAAATTGCCACAGCTTTTACTGAATGACTCTGTGTTTCCATGTTACTCTCTTGAGCCTGTGCCTTCCAGGTGCTTTCAGTGTTTCCTTATGTGTATGTCAGCAGTGCTTACACACAGTGGTTGCAAATGTCAATATGCAGTTAGACTGGTTTTGACCCCAATATTGAAAATCTGGAAGCTTTTTTTCTCCTTTACCCATAAATTATTTTTAAAAAGCATTTTAAAAATTGAAGTCCTGTCAACTCTAAGTACTGTTTTTTCATTCTGAAATGCCTTCCTAGATTGAGACTGGTATTTGTGTGTTTTTGATAAATGGTGGTTGTGTTTACTTAGCTGTTGCTCAGTAGCGTTACCTATTTTTCATATGTCTGATGAATGAGGTTCTCTGTCACTCTTATGTTCCAAAGCTTGATTAAAAAAGTGCTTTCACTTTCAAACTGAGCCAATTTTTTTGTCACAATCAGGACTAGTAAATTTGCTGAATTAAATCAGTGATCACTTTGATTTCAAGTTATGTCACAAACTTGTCCCCATATGAAAGCAGGTATCGGGGTCTTGCCAAAGTTTAGCCCTTACAAGTTATAAGGAGGCACAAAACTGTTTCTTTTTCTACTGATCTGTGGAATTAAGTTGGAAAAAGTTTTGAGTAGCCAAGCCAGACAAATGGCAGTTTCTTATATACTTCTCTTTTCCTCTTCTGTTTTCACAATTATGGCTGGTTTTTTCTTTTTCCTATGTGGAGGGTGGAGATGGAGACTTCTCATAGAATGACTTGATACATGATGGTTTTACTGTAGTTACAGTGAATCAATCTGAAATTACAAAAATTCAGTCATGCAAAATAGGATGGCATTTTAGGGTAAGATAAAATATAATAAAGCATGAGAGTTGTCAGCCCAAATTACTAGAAACTATACAGGAAAAAATATTTCCCCAGAATGTGTGATTAAAGCTGACTGCCTGAACGTGCTGGAATATATTTGTAAAGACTGAAGCTCATTCAAAATTCTCAGAGCTTGCCCCTGCAGTTTTTGATCTGGCCTTGTTATAGAAAAAGCATGGACAAGCTTCTTTTAAAACCAGGAATCTTATGCACATTCTCACATAGGGTTCAATATTTCATAGTTCTCAGTTCAAAAGAAAAATAAGATCTGATGGTATTGGGTATGTGCCAATATAGAAATTTTAATTCCCTAAAATAAAACCCAGAATCTGAAATATTTTTGTTCACAGATTAATTTCCTGTCTTACAATTAGCTAAAAGAATGCTTTGGGAGTAACGACTAGTTCTCAGAATAAGCATGTGTGAATTGGTCTCTGATACTTGTAAAATAATAAAGTCTTCACATTTTGCATAGCTGAATTGCTAGAAGTTTCAATAGTGGTTCTGAAACAGTAGTGAAATGTAAAATCTTGGATTTGGTGGTTTTGGCAAAGACCTCTATAGGATTGACTTCTTCCCTTAATCAATGTTTTTGAATGTAATGCATGTTAACAGTTTTGTTAAGTTTTGATTCATATTCTCTGAAGATGCTTAGAACATTCTCTTTCTTAGTGATGGCTAAGTGACAACAGGGCGTGAGCACTCATCTTTTAACTTGTTCCACGGTGACAGGGAAGTAGTTACAAAGAGGGGCTGGCTTCTAAACCACCAAATAGGCTGCTTTGAGAGGTGGTGCTTGGCTCAGGACTGCTTCTTATGAGGAAATATCTCTGTCACTTGTCTCTCTGTCCTTCCGCTCCCCTCTTGTCTTGCTCAGGAGTATGTTGAGTGAATTCCTTGCAGGCAGGGCTGGTTGGAAGACCTGTGAGATAGTTTCATAGACTTTGTCAGCTGTGTGGCAAAACCAGAACTGTCTTTTTGGAAAGTGCTTGCTTTCATCTTGGCACACCCACCTTTGTTTCTGCTGCCAAACAAAGCATATGTAGTAGAAATTACTTTGTCTGTTTTTCCAGTTGCCTTCAACCACAGCTTTCTGTGGTAGTGCTCTCATTTTGGGTCATTTTTGGCAGCCACGGAACTTCCTGTCCCCTGTGCAATGTACCAAACAAATGGATGCTAGGTATTGAGGAAACAGCAGGGAAGTTTGCTTTGGGAGAATCTGTGGAACATAGAAAATGGAACTTAATTAGTATATGTTGGAAAAATACTATTTCCCTTAGGAAAAAGTTATGCTGATTTTATTAGACATGTAACCAATACAGTTCTGTAGAAATTAATTGTTGTTAAAGTGGCTTTTAAAATTTATTTAATACTTTTAATTATATTTCAGTTTGTCAGATAGAAAAAAACAGAGTATTTCTGTTGATATGGAGGGCTGAAAAAAGACTCTATTTTTCTTTTTTATCCACTTCCTTTTTTTCTTTTCTTCTACCTTCCAGGAAGAAAAAAATGTTTGCTAGCAAAATAGTTTCCAAGCACCAAAAAATTGCCTACAACTTCAGTGGTTTCTACTTACTTCTCTTAAGCTTCTGTAGCTTTTCTTGTCAATGAACATTTCAGACAGCTCTAAACTGTTTTCTTAAATATTTGCAGTTAATAATAATAATAACAACAACAACAACAATAATAATAACAACAACAATAAAAAAATACCTGACTATTTAAACTCATTCTCCTATATCCACTATGGTCTTAATATATAAGGCTGTGAAGATAGGATGGTTTTCCCTAGCATGAAGATATTTCTATCAGCTTCTAATTTGTAAGCTGTCTTTAAAGACAAAAATATTGCATACTGTAATATAATCCCAATCACAAAACTGTAGCCATTGCATTATAAAGGAAATTGCTCATATGGCAAGAAATTGTTTAAGATAGCTGTGCAGCTCCAATTCTAAGTTACTTGAATTGTTAATTTTTATGTATTATGTGAGGGTTTTGTCCACCTTCTCCCAGAACTGAGTTTGGTTATTAAGTAAGTGGTTCATGCCCTAAAGGGGTAATGTATAAACAAGGCAAGAACTTTATCATTTTGGGACACAAGTCACTAATGATGATTCTGATCTCTTCCAATTTACAGATGTCTCACTGTTAAGACATTTAATCATAGCTGGTCAGCTTAGGTTGCCTTTGTATTCAGTGGAGAATATTTTCAGCGAGACACAGGCACCACCAGATGGTGATTCATCTAATCTATTTTGGACACCTATTTTAAGACAAGATGAATCACCCACTGAAAGAGCCTTTCTCGTAGAATCACAGAAAAATTTAGACTAGCAGGGCCCTCTTAAAGTCACTGATCCAACCCCTTGCTCAAATCTTGGCTAACTTCCAAGTTACATCAGATAGCTCAAGACCTATCCAGTTGAGTTTTGAAAATGTCCAAGTATGAAGAGTTTGCAGCCTCTCTGAGCACCTTTATCAGTGCTGAACCACTTTGATTAAATTTTTCCTTATATCTGAGTAGAATTTCCAGCATCACAGTTTGTTGCAAATTGTCTCTTCTTTTGTTGTGCACTTGTGAGAATGCTTCCATGCCACCTTCCCTGTAACTTGCCTTTAGTTTTGTTGAATTCAGCAATTCAGTCTTGGACTTCTCCTTTTCAAGTAGCCCAATGCAGTTCCTCTAGCCTCTCCCGGAATATCTTCTAGCACCTTCAGCTATTTAAGTAACAGTCTTAGTCATTTGGTGCTCCACTACTGTACTTTCTCCAGTTTGTCAACACCCTGTTGTTTGACATCTGTTTTTGCAGAGCTGCTAACCTGTCCAACCAGTTGGTCCCCAGCTTGTACTGACTTTTTTCTCTGCTCATTAAAAAAGAAGCCAGTGGTAACTATGCTTAATGCTAGGTCATGTAAATAGCAGTCTAAAAGCTGATTTCTTTGACTTTTACAATCTAAAAGCTGATTTTTATTCTATTCAATATATTAAATTCTGATATGCTGCTGTACTTGTAATCTTATGCCTTGAAATCCTGCCTGCTTGATAAATGCTCAGAGTTTGGATGCACCAGATGGACATGTTCTCAGTAATGAGTCTGCTTGAACTGAGTACCACAGGGGTCTATCCTGACACCTGTCAATGAGTAGTTTTGGCAGTGACCTGGAGGGGATGATGGAGGGCTTGCTCTTAGTTTGCAGAGGATACCAAACTGCAGGAACCAGTCAAAATGCTTAAAGGCAGAGCCACCCTTGGAGGTGACATCCTAGACAGGCTGGATAGAAGGCCCAGCAGGAGCTTTATGAAATATAGCAAGCACAAATACCAAGTCCCACACCTGGGGTGAAACCCTGCCTTGGAACAATACAGGCCAGGGAACAGCTTGGCAGAAAAGAAATTTATGGGCTTGGTAGAAGAGAAATTGCATATAAGTCAGGAGTGTGCCCTGGCAGTGGAGGCAGCAGCTAACAGCATGCTGGGCTATAGTAACAGAAGTATGGCATGGAGGTAGAGGGATGTGGTTGTGTCCCTCTGCTCAGCAATTGTAAGGCTGTCCCTGGAGTAGTGTGTCCAGTTTAGGATCCCCAAATACAGGACAGACATTTATATAGAGTTTAGAGGCTGTGCATGAAGCACATGGCAGGTGAAGAGAGGCTGAAGGAATTGGCCTTGTTCAGTATAAAGAAGAGGTGATGCAGCAGGAGCTACTAGTAGTCCACCAATTTCTAGAGGAGGTTATTGAGAAGATGGAGCCAGGCTCTTCAGAGCAGTGCATGGCAGAAGGACAAGAGACAGCAGACCTAAGTTGCAACAAGGGGTTTAGGTTTAGGTTGGCTATAATGAAAAGCTTTTTCTCTCTGGAGCCAGTCAAGCAGTGAAGTAGGTTGCTCAGACACGTTGTTCAACTTCCACCATTGAAGGTTTTCAAGACTCAACTGATAAAACCCTAATCTCAGCTTGACCCTGCTTTGAGCAAAAGGTTGGACTAGAAAACTCCAGAGACCTGTCCAAGCTGAATTATTCTATGATTTTTATGAACTGCATTTAGCGATTTCATCTAGCCTTTTAAAATTATCTTTTGCTCCCTTTGGCGAGAGGAGGCAGATACAGAGATTATACTTTTTTCTTAAAATCTTGTGTAAGAAATGAGAAGTAATTCTGTGACTTGGTGGAAAGATTATATTTAGGCATAAATTTCATGCATTTCATGCATTTCCATATATTTCAATTGCTATGTTCCGTTTTTGTTTTTTCCTATATGGTAATAAAGTCTTTAATAAACACCTCTTTGGAAAGCAGTAGCTACTGAAGGGATCTCCAGATTAACAGGTTAAGATGCCATTCATACAATTACTAGATCTAGATAGAAGTACTGCTTTTCAGCCTGATGAGTTTGTCCTTCATGCAGTTCCAAAACACTTGTGAGTACAGTGTTTCTCCATTCTGTGCTGTTCCTTTAAACAAAAATACCACTGGGCTAAATTCAGCTCTGCAGTTACTCTGATCTCAGATAGATCTTGTTGATTCAGCTTTAGTGATGCAAAAAGAAAAACAGCAGTTGAATAGGTTCTTAAGACATTAATGGTTAAGGCTAGCAGGGTATTTTAGAACTAACCATAAAATACTTGAATGTGGAATTAGGCAAGTATTGTGCTTTACAAAGAAGTTTCAGATGAACATATTTCAATGTCCAGTCTTGTTCCAAAGTGGATTTCTGTGTCTATGGATCTTCATTGCAAAGCTATCCAGCATTTCAAATTTAAAGTTTGTTATGAGTTGCAGGGAAGAGTAAAAATGGACTGTTCTTATTCTTTTAAGCAACCTAAATCTTTACCTTGCTCAGTGGATCTGTGAACTTGTCTGAAAGGACTGAAATCAGCCACAGAAAGAATGTTTTGCAGCAACCACTGTCTGGGGCTTTTGACAGACCTTGCTAAGCCATTGCTGTTTTAAAAGCACACCCGTGACCCAGGCAACAAAATACACAAGTGAGAGACAGTTTCTTGACTTGGGCTCTCTTCAGTCTCTGGTCTGTACTGGATGTGATTGACTCCTTCCAAGCTGGCTAGGAATTGGAGGATCTCTTACCTTCTCTACACCTGTTACGTTCATTTGACATGACTCAGCAAAATTATATCTGTATGCCTGCTCACTTGCATGCTGAGACGCTTCTTACCTCGGTGGTGCCTGTGTTGTTTATGCCCTGCAAAGCTCTTCTGTCGTCAGAGCAGTGTCAGCAAGCTCACATCTCTAAGCTATGGGCCATGTATGTTTGGAGCCTTCTGACTGCTGAAACTGAGGTTGTACCCCGTGCTTTGGCTCCTTTCATGCCTGCACTCCTCAGTTCATTTCCTTGGGGTATTGAGGAGGTGGGGGGGGTGAGGTGAGACGGCGCAGGACTCACCTGGGCTCTGTGCTTGCCTCTAAGAGGTGGGAAATTACACTGCAGGTGAGGTTTAGCTGCTGTTAACTTTTTGACAACAGTTTATGTTAGCGTGTTACTGGCCTTAGGGAAAATAACTGGCTTCACTAGAATGTATGGAAAACATATATTAATTATAGCAGGAAGTATCTTTTCTTGAGGAGCAGATGGCTCACTGGGTTCTGGTTAGGAAAAATGATTGCTGCTGGACATAAGGACAGGAATCTCACAGGAGCTGCTTTCTTATGGCAGAGCAGTAGAATGATTTTACTATATAAAAAAAAATTTCTATCCAGTTAACACAAAATAACTTTCTTTGCTAGCAGTTTTGATTTTTTTCTGTGTCTGCAAAGTAAAAGGACTGGAACTGTGTTGCAAGGTTGTAAGTGGCTCTCTACCTTCCTGGTGTGGCATTTCCTGTGTGCTGTATGAGCGTGCTGGTGCAGACTCTTTCTGTGTACTTGCCAGGCTTCCATACAGGCACCCTTGAACTTTGTCCTGTGCCATCTTGTCTGGGTAACCTGCATGTCTTGAAATTCCTCCTACGTTTTTGTTCCTGCATGTTGACTTTTCACACCACCTTAATTCCATATCTGGTGCATGTAGACTAGGTGTTGTGGCTCATGGTAATTGCTACCTTCTGACAAGGACCTGAGTATCACAGAGGACATATTTTATTTGTTAGGGTCTTTTTCTGTCCTGATAGTTTGCCAAAAGACCTTTGAGGTAGAATCTTCATAGCATTAAAAAAAAACAAAACAAAACAAAACCTGATATTCAAACCCATAAGCAAAATGTGCAGGGGCTTCTGGGCTACAGGCGTGAAATGCTAAAATGTTTGTTTTGCCTCATATGAAGGGATTTCCTTGAGTCAAGCTCACAGAAGCCCAAGCATACAGGAACCCTCTGTATGTTGACAGATACAAATTGATTGAAGTTGGAGGATGATGATATGCTATTTGTAGATACATCCTTTCTAGATATATCTTGTTACTTTGCTTTCCTGGTGAGGTAAACCTACAATAATGACAGGTATGTTAATTCTATCAAAATTAGTAGTTTCTATCCTTCAAGTAAGTAGATTATTGATTATACTTAACTATGATTCTGATAGCTAAACCCCATTAAGATCAGTTTCATAACAAGATTTTAATATCTCTTATTGCAATGGTTCTGTAAGCATATATCGAAAGTACAGTGGTAAGAAAACCCAAGCCCCCCTTAAAAGAAATCCAAACCCATTTTCCCCTTAAAATAGACAAATTTGGTCAATATCTGACATGAAAAACCAGTATCAGTATGTTAACTTTTTTTTTTTCTGTCTGAGAACATATAAAGAAAATTCTTCAGTGAGTTCAAATTTGTTTAAATGACACCTTCTTTTAAAAATTATAAAAATTAACTTTTTAACCTGAATTCTCTTTAATCACGAGAAAATTCTTCTATCCATCACTCTTGATAAATGCTACAAGTGCTTTGTACACAGGCTGTACCCAAGGCTATAAACCATTTGCCACAATTTGACATACATGTGTCATAATTGCACTTCTCCAAAACTTCAATCAAGTTCTTCAAACAACTGTTTTGATTTAAAAATGCAAACACTTTTGAGGTGCCTGTAATGAAGAAAACATAAAACAAGTGAGGTGAATGTAATTAGAGCAGGGAGGGGTTACAACATGCAAGAGTCAGTTCTTGAGGTATAAATCACAGTGAGCTGTGGATCTTCTAAAAATGTCTCTTTTGCACAGGCAAATCCAAACCATATGAAGTGTAAATCTGTCCTAGGAGTTTCCACTTTGATGAGCTTTCACCATAATCCAAGTTTCTTGCTGGCTTGCTGTCTGCACTGCAGGCTCCAGGGCCTTCACACTCTACGAACTGGGCAGCTGCTCCATGCATGCTGCTTCAGCCTGGGGGACTCTCTTGCACTTCCAGCTGTGGCAGCTGCTAGGAAAGCAGATCATGAGATGAACATCTTGATAAAAGGAGCTGGAGGAGTTCTCGCCCACTGCCTGCTACCTCTGGCAACAGCCAGTGTACTTGGGGTTTGGGAGGGTTGTTCCTCCCTCCTGGAGTAGAATATGCTGCAGGACTTGTGTAGCAAATTCTGAGTCCTGAGCAGCTGCCCTAGGGACTACCATATTCAACCAAGTAAGTTGGATACTCTGGAAAAAAACTGTTCAGATGATGACATGTGTTGGCATGAACTATTCTTTACCCAGAAAATTTACCATTACTTGTGAGTTGCATCTCATTTTCATGCCTGCTATTTGGGGGTGTGTTTAACAGCTGTGTTCTCTCTGTATCTGCGGCACAGGGGTAGGAGATCTGAGAATGTAACCTGAGATCATACAAAACCCTGGTGGAAAATTTTGGGAGCCTAGATAACCTGAGGTGACAGCACTTGAAACAAGTCACAACAAGACGTAAACAAGCACTTGTGGTGGCTTGTGTCCATCTGTGGGTTTTCTACCACGTTTGTTTTCTCCAGAAGGGCTCCTCTTGTCCTTGGAGGGACAGGGGTGCTGGGCAGTTCTTGCAGTCCTACCTTGCTACTGGGGTCCCTCAGGAGTGCTTCAGCCCCAGCCTCCTCATACCTGCAAGTCCAAATGTGCTGCAGACCCTCATGAAGTTTTGGGTTATTTCTAGGTGTAGTTTAAAAAAAAGAATTCCCTGAGAACTGTAAAAGACACAGCTGGGCTGCAGCAGCAGCTTTCCATGCAAACACAGTATCTTATTTAATGACTGTGAGCATCCCTTGTAGTAGATGGGTGTGTGACAGGAAGAAAATGATTCAACAGTATCCTTCTGGACAAATTTTAAACAAGAAGTAAAGTTTTTTAGCTAAAATATATATATATAATTTTTTTTTAAACTAAAATATATGTTGCTGAAGGGAAAAAAACACTTCTGTCACTTATCCTGTAGCCAAATGTAAAATAAAAGTTTTTATGTAAGGCTGACTTGTTTCTGTATAGATAGTGGTCAATTTTGCAAAAACATCAAAAATATTTTTAATGTGTAATTTGAAATTTGGAAGTTCTTTGAGGCATTAAAATGGGGGACACTGATCTGTGCATCCCTGAATATAAATATTATAGATAAAACAGTGATTAATGCTTTAGAACTATAGGGATTTCTTAAATTTAGTTTTGTTTTTTACAAGCGTGCTTTTCAAATTCAACTTTTCACTCTGTGTGTATGTATGTCATTGCCCTCTACTGGACAGATCTAGAGTAATTTTTTGAGCAATGCTGCCAGATTGCTTGGAGACTGTGCCTGTTACTTCAGCACAATGAGAAGAGGGATGCCTTCACACTCCAAGTATTAAACAAACGTATGGAAATATCTCTGTAAGGTGGGTAGGTTTGTCTTTGTATTTTATGTGTTTAACCAGTAGTTTTTAATTTGTGAAAAACCATGACGTTTTGAGATCTTTGTTTTGTGGAAAGTTGTGCAAGATAAGACTGCTTATCCTTATTAAGAGCAATCACTTATATGGGATGAATGTGGAAAATTCCCTTTTGTCTTGGTAAAATCTCCCAAACATTTCATAAAATGCAAGGATTCAGAAAATTATATTGGCAGTGGAAATACAACTGTAATGGGCAATGTACTTGTGCTGTAGTTCATGGCTAGGTCAATGTCATATGTTCTAATCCTTAGAATTTTTTTTGGATTAAATGTTAAAATGAACAGGATTAGAATGAGTAAATAATTAAAACCAACTGTCTCACTATTTTCACATTGCAGCTGGGGGACTTGATCCTGCCTTGTGCCTAAAGCCCCCTTTTACTGTCAGCTTGGACAGAATCAGCTCTTTTTGGGTTAGATTTTTTTTGCTTTATTGGTATCTGAGTTTCTGCTGTTAACAGGAGGTGGCATCATTTGATACTGAACAGGGATGCTTTGAGGGTTTGGATTCTGGGTTTCTGGGGAAGGAGAGGTGCAAGGTTATCACACATTGCATCTCCCATTTAGTGAGGGCTGCTGCAACATGCAGCTTTTCATGCAGGACAGAAAGGATGGGTTTGGTAAGAGTGCAAAGGAAGGAGACAGCTGCCACCTAGTGAGTGGCACTTTGGGGAGGGCATGCTTTTCCCTCATCTGCTCACCCAGTTGATAGCGTTCTCTTCTATGGCTAGATGGACATCTGTACACACTAAGTGGGGAGGAAAATATTGCTGCTGTCTCCAAAGACAGTAAAGCTGAATTTTTAGTACAGTGCCACATACAGAATGTTTGGTTGAACAGAAGGAAAGATGAAAAACAGGTACTACATGGTGTAGAAGGATCTAAAGTTGGGAGGATGGCAGGCAAAGACAAAGAGGGAAACCCCATATTTGCTCTGTGATGACCTACTAGTGGAATTCCATGAGGTTTTTGGACCTCCAGCAAGCAATGTTTTAATGTTGACCTCTGGCACAAAAGTTGGGAGTTACGATGAAATGATTGGGAGTAGTGATGAATGACCACAGAAATTTGAGAGGTGCTGTAAATACAGAGGAGGGTTGGGCTTTTTTTTTTTCTCTTGTCCTTTTCTCATCAAGTAGATATGTAACAGATACAAGTCTACAGGCATAACTGCCTGAGATATGGTAGTCAGCATAGTTAATTTTAAAGCAGAATTTGATTTTAATAGTTATAATGGTATTCTGCTGACAAGCTACCGTGACTTGGTTGTAGCAGATTTTAGGACTAGTATTTAGTCAGCAATGATGTATCATATTTTGAATAATGTGATTTTGTGCATGTCTTCTTTATTTAATTAATCTTCAGTTATGAGTACTAAACACAGTAGTAAAGAAAAAGGAGATTGAACATCTCACTGATAAGAGACATACAGTAAAATGATACATAGAATGGAAGCTTTACCTGGACTTTGCACAATCCTTGCTGTTTTCTCTGAAGTGTTTTAGAGCACCCCTGTGCTCTAAAAAAGCAGTATGAAATGAGACTTGAAGCGAGGCAAATCTGCCTTGAGTCACCTGTAAAGTGATGTGCAGATGTTTTCAGTTTCCTTAGACACACAGTTCATTAGAACTTGTGTACATTAAGATATCTATCACTGTGCACTTTCTATTATCTAAACAGAATTATCTAGGCAGAGCTTAATCTCCTTGACATTTCAGAAACAACTTTTTTTGCTAGCATTTTAGAGTGTGATGAATTTGGATATTCAATAAAACAAATTAGCATAGTGGTTTGCATACAGGATATGGATCTTTTGACAAGGCATCAGGTTATAAATGAAACTCATCTGCATCTAGCCAGGAGGCACTGTGTTTGCTTATATAACCTGAATCCCTCACTATCAGTTCTGTAGCCCTTACCATGTTATGTCATTGAGAGGGAGAATAGCTTGAATCCGTCATTAACTACTTTTAGTTTATATTTGGCAAGAGATAGGGTCAAAAGGAAAAAGGAAATTAAGGGTAAGAGAAAAAGTTGTCTGTCTCATTTAAATGTTTGAATGCTGTATGATGGTTATTAGAGGTAGCAAGAGCTAATAGGGAGTAATTTTTACCAAAACTTGCAATGTTGTGTATACCATTGAGGTTGATTCTGGAAATCTGGAAGAGATGTACTAAATAATTTTTTTTTTTTCCTTGAGTAATACCAGCACCAGATGCTGAAGTGAATAGGGAACTTGTAGACTGGTAGAATGGTTTCAGTACACTACACTTTCCATAGTATGTCAGAATGCAGAGATGATTGCTCTATACATTCTGAAATTGGAAGATAACCCTAAGAGTGTAGTGGAGATCAGGAAGGAAAGTAATGGCTAAAAACATGCTGAACAATAGAGAGAGTTTCTGTAGATAAAAAATGTGATGATAAAACTGTGACAAGCTGATAGCTATTATCATATGAACACAAAGTACCTGGAAGGATCTTCTTTTTTGGTGATTCCCATTGCTGTCCCAGAAAAACAAGCTAAATAATTCTCACCTGTCATAAATGGGAATCAGTAAGGCTAGAAATGTTCTCAGTAAATCAGAGTTAAGTTCATGAGGTGTGGAAATATTATTTTCAAAAATTTACCACCTACATGCCTGACAATGTTTATTGAAGATATGTTAAATAATTTAAAGATAACTTTCCAGTTTCACTAGAAAACATGATGCCTTTTTTCTCACTTCATGGGCTGAGTGAACAAGCACGCAACTACATCCTTGCTGCTATAATTTTTGAAGGAAAAGAATTGGGATTCAACAGCTTCAGAGGATGTTGGAGAAGCCACATAGCAAGAGCAATTAGGAATGGAGCTAACTCAGGAAAGAATCAAATCAGAGTTTTGGACACCAGTGGAGCCTATCCAAACAAAAGTGTCCTTCATGCTGTGAGGCTGGGCTAGATCTAAAGCAAGCTGAGATGGTGAGGGTCCTGGCTACAGCACAAGAGTGGTTTCAGAGTACTGGACACAGTGGTATGGAGGTTGAAATATGTGCAGGCTACCATTTATGAGAGGTGACTAAACACAGAAAGCAGCTGGTTATTAAAGCACTTGGCAGTTTGTTGAAGGATAACTGCAAACATCATGAAATGACAGGGGCTTCAATTAAACCATGCTTTCTGTCCTTCTCATGAGACATCTTAAGTGGTTTGAACATGTAATTCTGCCACCTAAACTTTGCATTGCTTAGGTTGTGTTCACAGAAGTCTTGTTTCTTCCAGTCTAGAAAATACAGTACTCTGCCTGGTAGAGGAAGAACATAAGGAATCAGTGTATATAAAGGAGTAGAAATGCTTTAATTTTGACTAAATAATAGAGTGTTTTGCTGTGAGAAATTTGGTCATGAGTATACTGGGCAAAATTTTCTGTCTGTTTCACATGTACTACCAAGGGATGTCACTACCTATTTGAAACATACATCTCTGAC
Source organism: Turdus rufiventris (assembly GCA_013186435.1). NCBI lineage: Eukaryota > Metazoa > Chordata > Aves > Passeriformes > Turdidae > Turdus > Turdus rufiventris. The sequence continues at coordinate 780,931 of PYHW01010320.1, forward strand.
TTTGTGAAAGCATTACTCTAACCAGAGTTAGTTTTCTTATTTTTGTAAATCACTCTAGGGAAACTCAAGTTCATGGCCTGAGTAAAATCTTAATGATGCACAGAGCACATGTTCAAGTGATAGGTCCATGTAATCTTCATTAAGTCTGTGCTATAAATGCCAAGAAATCAGAGTCACTTCAAATAATTTAGATTAGGGTCTCTTTGAACTGTGTGGCTTGTTTCAAAGCCAATATCCTGCTTTTGCTATGAGCAAGGAAATCCTGCTGATGTTAGTACAATTCCAGGCATGCTTGCCAGGATATCAGGAAGAAAGCCTTTTGCATTGACTTGGACTGGAGAACACAATTTATCTTGGTTCTGCAGTTCCAGGACTCTGAAATTTGCCCTGTTTCTTGGTTCAAAATATTTGGTGATCTTGCAGTCACTCTGGGGAAGAAACTTGTTCAACAGGATTTTGAAATGGACCAACCATATATGCCATGCAGAAATGAAAAGCTGGAGTGGCAGAAAAGAGCTTTTAGTTTTTCTTTTCACAGAGGAAAAGTTGGCAGAGCCATTATTTCAAATGATACTGGAATTCTGTTCAAATACAGTAAAAGTACTGCCTTGAAGATTTTGTTGTTGTCTTAAACAGGAGAGAAAAGCCACTTAGTCAATGCTCTAGGCCTGTTCACCAAAGGGACATGAGTGTCCTTATCCCTGCTTCACAGCTCAAGGAAATGAAACCTAGGGGGAAGCAAGCCTGGCTTGCCCAAGATCATGCATCACAGAGAATTGAATGGAGTGGTAGAACTGTTTTTTTTCAACCCTGATGGGACATCCAGTCTCCTAAAGACTAAGTCTGCAGTAGTGGCCTACTGTCACTTTTAAAAATACCTAAACTTCCATCACCAAAGATCTGACCAAATCAAGCTGTTTTGAAATGAACACTTTAATTAGGATGATGTGAGAGAGTCAATCCAGACCTTCAGCTACTAAATAAGTGTATATCAGAATACAGCTTGATTTTTTTCCCCCCCTAAATTGAAATGTGCTGGAAAAGACTAAAGGCAGTAGCAAATTTCCACTCTGTTCATTCAAAATATTTAATGTACGAAAAATCTGTGAGGAAAAGAGGGCAGGGTGATAGCTGTACGTGAACTATTTTTTCATCTGTTTTAATTTTGGAGATTTTGCATACTGCTTGACTATAAATTCAAATTTAAAGTAAAGTTGCAGCACCAGTGTCAGTGATAGTTATTGCTCTGGTTCCCCTGTTCTTAGAGATTATTTTCTCACCTGTTTGGATTTTTGAGTATTTAGGGTCTTTATGCTCTGCAGCAACTGCTTTCAGATGAGGAACTGGATGCAGTATTTTCCAGCAAAATCTGTAATGGTTTCTTTTGTATGATTTTTATTTTGGTAGTGTTCTTATCTATTCAAAAGTTAAGGTTCCCATAGCAATGTTAACATGGCCACACTGCACATATGCAGCATTTCCAATAACTGTTAATTTATGCTCCCTCTGTATCTTGAATGTTGTTGAATTACTGTTGCTGTGGGAACCTAAACTTTTGAGCCTTCTGACTTTGCGTAGTTTAATGCCCATTGAACTCCTTTCTTAATTTCTTGAGAAAATACATGTTAGAAAACAGTGCTGAAAGTCAAAAAAGATCTTGAATGTGTTTTCAAGTAAGCAGTTTTAAATTTAAATTTCTATCTAAGGTAGTTACCCTAGACCAAATACCACATTAGCTGCACAGTCTGGGGTATGCTCCCAGTACCTTCAGAAATTAAGTGCTGCTACAGCTGCTGGCATGTTCCTCTACCCACATTTACCTCTTGAGTGTAGACCAGGCCCATCCTTGGCAGCAATTCCTGGCCATGTGAGTGGGGAGAAGGCATTCAATGTCATGGATATTATTTTCAAATCATGTGATGAGATTCATCTACCAGCAATATTTGCAGCACGCTCTGAAAATCACTTGATGTACTTGTAATTTATTTTATTGACTCCTCTGTAAATGATTTAGGGGAACTATTAGCCAGAGTTACTGTAGGTGATTGCAGGTTCTTCTTGAAATTAAACAGTAGGGGTCTCCAGTTGTGCAATGACAACTTCTGCACTGTTCCTTTCAAAAGCATGATGATTTAAGGATTCGCCTGCATGAGGAAAATTGATTGGCAGGACTGTTCCCTTCTAACTACGAGGGTATAATTTAGCTGTTCTGGAATAACTCCCACATATGGATGAAATATTCCAAAATAAAAATGATTTTATTCTATAACTATTATTTCACTTTGAAAATGGAGTAATTATCCCAGAATAAAATAATCACCCTACTTCCAGAGGAGAATAATTATTACAGAATCAGAGTTGCTTATTTTGGACTGGTGCATGAGCACTGAGGAGCTGTCAGGGAGAAGTTATTTTACTATATTTGCCCTCCCTAGTGTTCACAGGCAAGTGAATACTGCTGGTCATACTGTGCAGCTGGTGGCCTTGAAGTTGTATTAGGGAACATAAGTGCTGCAAAGAAGAGTCTTCAGTCATATATACCTGGAGTTCCAGGTTAAAAAAAAAATTTAGTCTGGAAGGTCTTTGAGCTCTAAGGGTATTTTTAGAGGCTGATTATTAGTACAGGTGATTCCACAATAGTTGATTTAAATAATGTGTCCATTACTAATGTGACACAAGGATTTGGGTGATTTTTGATACTGGAAGCCTCGCTGGTGCGGCTGATCCACGGCCAAAGGGTTGGAGATTGGAGCTGCTCAAGTGAGAATGAAGCTGTGCCTGTAGAAGATATGTAAAGCAATGGGGTGGGGGGAAGTACCAAGGGGATGGCTTTGAGTTTGCTCTTTTCTAGGGTCTTCAGATCAGGATATCTCGGACCCTACTCCTGCCCTGGCCAAATTGGGCTGTTCTTCCCAGGAGAGGATGAGTGGTCGGGTCCTGTGTGAGCCAGGTTAGAGGTGCTGGCCTGCAGCAGGAGCAGGAAGTCTTGGGATGCCAATGTCTGAAGGAAACTTGACATAGTTCCAGAGTCAGTGCAGTTCACTGGTGACGACATACAATTGCTGTCACCTAGGAAATGAAACACGTTCCCATAGCAACCCCAAGGCTGCGTTATTACTCAGCTTCAAAATGTTGACAGTTGGAAAAAGGCCTCTTCAGATATCACCCCCCGCCCACCCCAAGGGGTTTTTTTCCTCCTTAATAAATACACTTCATTATTTAATCTGAAACAGTCAGGGGAAAGGCATATATTTAACTCAAGATACTTCATGGAAATAAACCTTTAGAAGAAAAAAAAGCAAGATGCTTTAGACACCTAAAAACTCCACTGTCTCCTGAAATAGTTCCAGATCCTGTGAAGGTAATTTTAATGAAGTGTATGGCACTTCAGTTGGCTTAAATCATCAGTCAGCTTCTGGAATTTTTCTTTTTATTTTTTTTATTCTTTTACATAGTTTGAATCACTCTGAAAGTCTCCAACTGTAAACTGTAGCTTTGTTTTGTAACCATATAAACAACTGGAAATTGAAACCTTCATTTTACAGTAGTAGGAATGAAGACACACTTGCTGTATGCTGCCTTCAGTCTTTCTTCAACATTTTTTCCCATATTTTTTAACCTGGCCTGGTTACCTGTGCCCTGCCTCTGGGGTGCATTAGACTTTTGACTTGCTTGCAAAGTTTGTTTCCCTGTATTACTGTAACGCAGACAAAGCATTCCCCTGAGACCATATCTGTGTTAGTTTTTGCACTGTGCCAACTGCAAGTGCGCCTTTTTACTCTGTCTTTATTCTCTTGTTTATATAGCAAAGTATATCTTGGCTTGATTTTTTTTATTATTTTCACTTATCCTTTGCCTTCTTGATCTCTAGTATTAGGAAGATCTCATTCTTTACCATTTCACCCTATTTTCCATTACTTAGTAGGTTTTCATCTTACTCTTAGTATCCACCTCCAGGTAGTTATTCATCTAGTAGATCTGATGCCCCTTAACACAAGTCTTCATGATTACTGAAAATACTATTTTGGAATTTATGCCCTGGGTACCTCTGACTTGGAGAAGCTCCAAACTTACTTTATATTCAAGTCCCTGACATCCTCGATCCATCTGATTTTTCTAATAGAGTTTAACTGAGCTATCTGTTTTAATTGTAGAAATCTGTTGAGTTTTACTTTATATTTCCAGTTAATTTTAAACAGAGACCTCTTGTGATCCTTCTGTCCAAGGTCATATTCTATATTTAGATTTTTTTTAATAATGTCCAAATCTAAATTTGCTTTTCTTAATGCATTGAATAACTGAAGAGGTTAGAGTAGCTGATTGTATCTGTCATCTTTAGCTCCTTAATTGTATGAGAAAAAGGTTCATCATTGTTAATATTACTCCTTGCTAATGCTGTTGAACAAAATCTATCATTTTACTGTGATATGTTGTTTTTATTTCACTGTAAAATACTGGAATTAAACTTCTGATGCAGTCTGGAAGAAAGCAATCTGGAATAGCTCATGATCATCTGTTTGCTGAAATTTGCTGTGCTAAGTGTAACAATGACAGCTTACATGTAGTGCCACTTCATTCTGGATCGACTAGGAATCAGTAATACATGAACAAAAGTAGATGGTGATTCCTCTGCATTGAGAAGCTTATGTGAACTGTTGCAAGTGTTTCACTGTTTCTGCTAAAACTAACAACTAAACCTTAAACAGGCAAAGGAATTCTCTCCTGAAGTTTGAGCAGTCTTTTATCTGGAAAGGTAAAGGTATTTCAGTACTTACCTCACTGTTAACTCTGCTCATGAGGTTGATACTGGCAACACTCCCATCAGCTGCTGATTTGGAAGGTACTGACTAACCTAAACACTGTCAGGTAATCTCTTGGCTGTGACCTCAAGTCAGCTGAGATGTTGTGAGGTTGCAGAGATGGAATGACAGATGAGTCACAAGGCCCACTGAGGTGGATTAAACCTTTGGAAAGAATGTACAAAACCTTGCCCCAGAATCTGGTGGTTTCCATAGCCTAACACTCAGAGATTATTTGCAATAGATGTTAGGTTTCTATCTCTGGAGATGTCCTGGTCTACTAGTGCCTGCTAAGCTTTCTCTGTCACAGTGATCAGAACTGCCTGGGAAGGTGGAATCATGATGCAATAAAAATAAAAACAGCACAGATGCAAGGTGTACTACCCTCTGGCAGGGATATAAAGGCAGATATCTGCATTCTAGGAGGGATATTTTTTTTGTCATTCATTAAACCAAATAAAAGTGAAGGTATTTGAATAGAAGTCAGCTATTTGAGGAGTGACTCAGGGACCAAAACATGATCATGTAATGTGGTTTCAGATTCCCTGTGGTACCCCAGACATCAGCAAAGAGACAGCAGCTAAGATGTAGGCTTTATGGCAAACCCACCCATTTCTGGGCAGCAAGACTGAATACCTTCTGGCTTCTAAGAGCACCTGAGCTCATCTCCATATAGCTCTATGGATCTAGGCCTTACCCAGTGGTGTTCCTGCACTGCTGGAAGTTCCTCTGCTGAGCCCATTCACACAAATGACTGTGTGTGTGAATGCTGTGCTTGCAAGCTTCATTTTCTGGTCATTTCCTCTCAACCAAGAAGCTTTTCCAAAGCTCAGCTGTGAGTCCTTGCTCTTCTGCCTGACAATCCTTATTCTTTCAAAGAAAGATCCCTGTCCAGAGCTCACTGGGGAAAATGGGAGTCTGTGATAAAGTCATTGATTCTTCTTTACTGACCTTGACAGAAGGGGAAGGAATTAGCGATCTAAATTTTATTATATTTTTGTAAGCTTCCTCAAGAGAGAGGACCTTTTTTGTTTCTTTCCCTCCCCACTTTGACTTCTCTCCTTGTCCCTCATGTTTCCTATTAGCCTTTTTTCCCCTAGGTCAACATCCTGTCTCTGCTTACTCTATAAAGTCTATCTCCCTAAGCCTGTGTAATCATTGAAGGGCAGCATGTCCTGCAAGCCTAGCAGGCAGTGCTACTTCTGGCTGGTGAGTCGTAGTTTGCAGACTGATCATGGTGAAGACCAATAAGATATTAGAGAACAGGGAGATTAAGGGGGGTAGGGGGGGGTAAAAAGGTTGCTCAGCAACAATGTGACATAAGCATGGTTGCAATCTATTTTTACAGCAAGAAGGTTGCAAAAGACTATAGGACAGGTTCATTTTTTTGCAGAACCTTATTCATATTTGTGGGATGAGAGTGGTCTGAAGGGAGGAAAGGCTGTACAGGCTGGGCTATTAGCTGTGCATTTGTAATTGCATCGTTGTACAGCCAGGAGCTGGCAGCAGATTAAAAAAGAACAGCCAAGTACAATGGTTATCCTATAGTTTTTGAGGGAAAAGGCCATGGCGATAACACAAGCAGATATAGTAGAGAAGCATAGCTGCAGGTAACATCCAGAAGTCACTTTCTCCCCATGCATCAGATATGATTTTTTTAAAAGTTTCTTTAGAAAGTTTAAAACAGATGAGTATAAATTTCCTTTGGCCAGCCAAAATGTCTGCCAAACAAATTGCTCTGTGCCTGAGACAAAGGCATAAGCCTTTTTTCCAGTTTTTCTTTTCACATTCCTTCCTAATCCCCTAGGAGCAATTTTGCCACATACATACCCCATCCTCCCTCTGATTTTTATCTCCAGTGATCACAAAATTTATCATGCTTTTCTAAGAAGACAGCCAGGAGAGAGTGTCAAGTCTAGCTGTCACAGTGCAAAGATCACAAGTTTGATTAGCTGGAGTCCTGAAATCAGAGTGAGCCCCACCTGTTTATGGCTTCCTCAAATGAGATTCATTTATCTTTTTGGGAAGAGGTGCATTGCAAATAATTGACATAGCATATGTCTTGATTAGTTTGGCAGAGAAGAGAAAAGATAAGGTGAAGAAGAATTTAGAAGCAGAGACAGATGTGGCATGAATTAAAAATAAATATTCAATCTAAATTTATTATAAAACATTTTAAATTTCTTGAAGGGTTAGAGAGAATAACTTTGCACAGTGGTAGCATCTCTTTATCAATCCTTTCATCACTAGAAACTGTACAAACAAGTTCCACTCAAACTACTTCATAATTTTCAATTAAAGGTGATTCTACAAAAATTATATTAAAACCTTGCCTGTGGCCCCATTCTAAAAATGTTTTTATTGGATTTTGAGGTTTTCTTTATTGTTTCTTAGTTTTTAATTTTATGATAATGATAAATATAGACCTTCAAATATCGGCTTTTGAAGTCTACAGCTCACATGAAAAGTTGAAAATGTCACTATTAGATTATTTGGTGCTTTTTCTATATACATTGTCCTCTTTTCATTGTCTCCTTTTTGAGCTCCTCATTCTGAGCAGGCTTAATAAAAATTTTTGAGACACCAATTTGGAACTCCATGAAAGATATATACACAATTTACTTAATTCTAAAAAATGTTTGCCTGTGGCAGGTGCCCTCAATCAAATGAACCTGTCTATGTAAAACATTTTGCATGCATATTTAATATACCTGAACCAGAAAGAGTACTTGTCTCTTGAGATGATTTTTGAATTTGTTCCCTCTGGCTTAGTTTTTATGGATGCCTTTTCAATATTAACACATTTAAGCAATATAATCCTACTCAATTGCAACTTACTGTCATTCCACACACATTTGTACTCCATCTCAATTTTGCTGATTATTATTTACTTTGGATCAAACAAAACATCCTGCCAGTTAAAGAGTTAGTTTTTGTAATGGCATCCCATATAATTTGTTTCCCTTAAACAGTATTTTTGTAAATGCCTTTGACCTGCTATGGTGTCAATTCATGCATTATTGTGTTTATGTACCTGAGAACATGTGTTTTTGCACGTGCATTTGGGAACTTGGATTCAGGAACTAGTCCTTTTGTTTCAAGTAACAATAATATATAAAACAAATGTAAAACTCTTATTTTGTCTCTGGCCTAGCTGTTTTCTTTATATTCTAACATTTGCTGCCATCCTGTGGTACATAGAGAAAGGCACACACAAACAAATTATAGTCCCCATAAATGGGGAGTGTTTAAATATACAGAATGAAGGAACCTGCAGAGGTCTTGAGAGAACACTGATGATTTTCATTTGTGGATAGTTTGAGTAGGGTAGAGTGCATCAAAAGGAAGGCCCATGTATCACAGCAAGAATGAAGAAAAGTTCTAGGTAGCTCCATTGAAGGTGCTAAGGAAATACAAGGTTTGGATTTTTTAAAACTGGGAATTTTTCTTTAAGGAAGAAAAAATAAATTGAACACCTTTCCTTCTTACTGCTTAGCTATAACATTGAAAATTTCTTTAAGAGCTGTCAAGTGGCAGATGCTTGAAAAAACTGTTCACAGTGCTACAAAGAAGGAAGCTTCATGCAAAGGCTGTTTCTAAGGAAAGCTGGGCTCCCATTCTGGTTTGATCTGCAGTGATGAGGAAAACCTAGAGCCAGTTTTTGTGACACACAGAGGGTAATGGTATGCATTTGATTAGCTGGTGTCTTACTGGCTCATGAACTTGTGCAAGATCCAACAGATATGTCAGACACTCATCTGGATCTTTTTCTTGTAGGATTGTTACCTTTGTGAGTTAGTTGGGTACTCTTTAGCAAGATAGAGAACAGAAACATTTTCGTATTGCTCTTAACTATAAAGTTCACCCAGAATCTGAGACCTGTTCCTGATGAATAGTTTTGCTCTTTCTTGTGGAGGGCCTTGGTTTCAATAAATCAGTGTAGTCTGATGACAGACCTTCAGAACAGCTTTAATGGTAGTATCTATATACCTTTATAAAATAATTTCACCGTTGTATGTGGCACTTGTCATCTGAAACACGGTAAAAGCTTGGAGAGAAACTGAAGTGGCTCTTCCTTTTCTACCTATGCTCACCTGCTCCCTCTTTGCACCTTCTGAGACTCCAACCTTCAGCCTTACAGCTGGGACCAGCCTGCACAGGGCTTCCAGAGGTTTCTTTCACACTACAGAGATCAGAGGAACTCTTCATAACTCCTGGGTCTTCCTATAAATCAGTTAGCATTCCCCAGTCCTCTAAAGCATTTTGAGGCTGCTAAATAGGTGGATTAATATGGGCTCACACTGAATGATTATATATATATATATATATGAAAAGTGAGATCAAAGGTCATGTTGATCTGGAGGTTGAAAAAAAATCCAAAATGCACAAATAGTACTGTTCTTAATTTAGGTATTCAAGGTGGCATTTTGTTGCGCTTCCTAGGGTAGACATACTTAGCTGTGTACAGAAAAGTGAAATCTCGTAGAACTGGACCTAAGAGTGTGAGGAAATAGGGCTAAGTTTGAGTGTAGAACTGCTTGGCTCTACCTCCCAAGTTCATGTTACTTGGTATTGGTATTTTCTGATACCAATACTGATATACGCAGTGGATTCTGATACTTAGCAATCTAGATTTTTTTCTTATTGCTCTTTCCTTCTTGCCTCTTCAAGGAGTGAAAGACTGTGAGGTGTTTCAGGTATTTCTGCAAAGTAGGAAAGATTCAAATTTCCCCTTATCCACCAAGAAATCAGAACTGAAAATATTCTCTGGTGAGGACTGTTACAGGTACTTTTTGCTTCTGAGCTCAATGGAAAATTGGATGACGTGGCTGGAAAAGATTTGGTCTTACCAATCTTCTAGGTGAGAAGGATGGAGAACAGAACTGATATTAGACCTAGCAAAGACTTGGTGGTGCTTTAAATGTTAACAGTCCTGCAGAAGACCCAAGCAGTGAGACAATGTGCCAGCTCTCTAAGCAGAGAGATGAGTAAAAGCATTCCAGAAAAGAATCCCCCTGGAAATCATTTCAAAGCATATTAAGAATAGGAGGGTGATTGGGAGCAGTTAGCATGGATTTATGAAAGGCAAATCATGTTTGACCAGCTGGATAAGTTCGTATGATGAGATGACTGGTTCAATAGATGTGGTTAGAGGAGCAGATGATGTTTATCCTGATTTTAACAAGGCTGTTGAAACTGTCTCTTCTAGTATCTTTATTGACAAGCTGATAAAGGAAAAGTTAGATAAGTGGACAATGAGGTGGGCTGAAAACCGTTGATTTCCTGAGCTGATGGGTTGTGACCAGCAGGATGAAGTCCAGCTGCAGTTCAGTCACTGGAATTGACACTGAGACAAATACTATTTAACATCTTCATTAATCATTTGAATGATGGGACAGTATCTTCAAGAAGCTTGCAAATGAGACAGAACTGGGAGGAGTGGACTGGGAGGAGTGGTTGATGCATCTGATGGTTTTGCTGCTAGTTAGACAGCCTGGAGAAATGGGCCAACAGGACACTCATGAAACTTGACAAAGGCAGATGCAAATGTCTTGAGCCTGGATGAGCTCTCATGTATCAGCATAGGCAGGGAGCTGGCTGGTCAGAATATGGCTTTGCAGAAACACACCTGTGTTTTGTGGCAAATAACAAGATAGACATGAGACAGCAAGGCATACTCGTGGCAAAGTCAGTCAGCAGTCTCCTGGGCTGCATCAGGGAAAGCAGTATCAATAGACAAGGGGAAGGTGATCCACTCAGCACTGGTGACATATCTGGACTATCAAGCACAGTTGTGAGCTTCTCTCAGAGACAAGGGATGTGGACATGCTTGGGATGAGTCAGCAAAGGTGGTTAAGGACTTGCTTGGGGCAATTTGATACCTGAGAAGAGGCTGGGGGTGCTGGGACTGTTCAGTCTACCAAACAGAAGACTCAGGCTATTTGATTCATGTCTCTGCGTTCCTGATGGAGTGGAGTAAAGAAGATAAAGCTAGATTTTACTCAGTGGTGCCCACAAAGGCTACAAGAGGCAATGGGCACAAACTGAAAGACAGGAGCTGTTTAAATGTTAAAAAAGTTTTTTTAAACTTAAGGTTGATTGAATACTAGTCCAGGTTGCCGAGAGAAGCTGTGGAGTCTCCATCCCTGGAGATACAAAAACCTCAGCTAGATGCAGCAGCCCTGAGCAACCTGCTGTAGCTGACTCTGCTTGAGCAGTGTGGGGTTGCACTGGATTATCTCCAGAGGTTCTTTCCCACCAAGATTCTGTGACTGCTGAGATGAGCAGCAGGAAATTGCTACTAGACTACCTTTCTCCAAGGAAGAAGAAAAAAAAAAAAAAGGGATTTTATGCAGTGGAAAGCACTAGGTAGGGGACTATTAAGAAACAGAGACTCTTGTTTGATGGGAGAATTTGCTTTAAACAGTGTCTTTTCATCCTAAAGCACGTCTTGCTTTTTTGTACTTGCTGCAGGCTTTTCCTGCCACATTAGTAAAGCAGAACCCACAGATCTTCCTCGGATCAGCAGCTCAGAGAGCTTCACGAGTTTGGTAGAAAGGGGATGCATAAAATGTAAGTGTGAAGCATGCTAATATATCCTGCCACTTGTTCAAGGGTAAATTTTGTGTGAATTGGAATAGGCTAAAAGTGGGAAAATCTAATGGTCTATGTCTGGGTAATGTATGCAAAAGCCTGGGGATCCCTGAAAATGGAGCATGGGATATTTATTGTCAGTGGGCACCAGCAGGCCTTGTCTGCTCCTGCCCAACCCTCCAGAACCATCAGTCCTGCCCCAGCAATGCTGCAGCTGCAGCAGGGTCCATCTCCAGCTCCCCACAGCCCTGCCCAGCCTCAGCCCCACAACCAGTCCCAACCTGGGCACAGCCCCAGCCACCTCCACGCGGCTGGGGTGGAGGGACAGACCTTGCGCTGACAGATCCCATGGGCAGCACCCACCTCCTGGGGCCCTGGAAATTGCTCCATCACCTTTCTAGAGATGTTCTGAGGCCGTTTGTTAGTGTTGGGTTCATTTAAAGTTAATGCCACCCTGGGGTTTCTCTGGGACCCAAGTCCTGGCCAGAGCTCTTGCAGGCGGGCCAGTACTAGTATCCTTTGTCACAACCGAGTCCTTGGGTGAAACCTTCCAAACTTTACCTATGTTTCATTGACTTTGAAAGACACTGTGCTGGAATCAAATTAGCAAATGTAATGTAGGTACCTGGAGAACTCTGTTCCTTTTATTTCTATGACAGAGCCTTGCTATAAAAATAGAATAATAAATGTGCACTTGGTAGTGCATTAGGAGAAAAAACAGTGGGTAACTAACTTCTGAAAGGCTATAGATAGTGCATTAAATGGTGACTTTTTTCTCACTATCTTGGGTATCTTGTCATATGTTAATTAAATGCCTGGAAAAATCTTTAGGAGATAATAAGAAGATAATAGTGCATAGACTTTAATGTAAATTGAAAGCATTACACTGTATATCTTCTTCTGTCTTACTTTTAAAGCCCAGTAAGAATCCTTAGCTCAAACAATTGATCTTAATGTACCAAAAAGACAATTTAAAAGTCAATTAGAGAGTTGAAAAGCAAGCTTTCTGAATTCAAGTGATTTAGTCTCTCTTCATAGCTTGAACTCCCTATTTCCCACTTGTTTATGTATCATTTCAGAGTTTATGTAACGGCAATCCTTGTCCTCATACTGTCCCACTGGGAAAAAACAGATCTCTCATGTATTTCTTTGTTCCTCTTTCATGCCCCTTCTTCCTTCTCTTTTGAAAGTCTGCTTCCTGTGGTTTTGATCGTGAGTGTAAAAATATAGTCCATGTGCATTCATGCAAAGGCATTGGAAGGATGTCTGCCATGGTCATAATGAACTGAATTCTGCTATCCTTGGCAGGAAGATGAGAGAGGGGGACAGTTTCTGATTATCCCCATGGCTGGAGTTTGTCATTGTAAAGGCGGATACTTGCATTCCAGCAGGGCTTGATCCTGTGAACCACACAAAGGAAGCTCACCATTCATCTTTGTCCTTCTCAACATTAATTGAAGAGTGTGTACTTTGCTCTGAGGAAGAATACTGGGCAAAGCTCTGCTACCCCATCATTATTGTCTTATCTAGTAAGAGTGGATATTTGTTTATGTTCGATCTAGATAATAAAAAGATGTTTGGAGTGCATGCACAGTCTGGCCAATACATCATCGTATAAGTTCCTGAACACTTGGATGCTCTTGCCATTTTAACATCTTGTGTGGTCCTCTGAAATCCTTCAGCAGAATAATACATTTCTCAAAACACAGGGAAAATAGGAGTTTCTTTTCTTAAATTTTTATGTCACTTAATTTCTTTCTTTCCCTTCCTTCCTTCTTCCTTTACCCCTGGAAAGGGAGACTTGACACTGCATTCTCAGCTGTTCAAAGCAGTAGGTTTAGAAGGGCAGCCCTGGATTTTTGTTCTAGCTATGGTGTCCTCAGTTAGGAGGGACCCTGCTAGTGGCCCCCAGGATGTTTCTTTATAGGTAGTAATTCATGAAGTGTACAGAAATGGCCCACTTCAAATCCCAAACAATTTCCATGGCAGTTCACAGTGCTGTCATTTACTGTATCAAAAGTAAAAATTAATTTCCATGATGTCCAGAGAGTTGTAATTTAGATCAGAAAACAGGGATCCCCCTTTTCCTGCATTATAGGGTAGTTATTTTCTGCAACAGTTTCTATCTGATAAATGTTTGCTGTTTTTTCCTGGTTTTGGCTTACAAATGAAGTAAAATAATGCTCCCTTCAGTTTGGAAGATAATGTTCACAGAAGCTGCTTTATTCTGTACAGCAGCAGTGGTGGCTGCAGCCAGATAAAGATTTAAATTTTACCAGGTTTTCTCAGCAATCTGCAAATCTCTCTAAAGGTGCTGTTGCTTGTCTGAGACTTTGGGATAGTGACTTAAAGGTATGTGCATCTATGCAAGAGAGGCTTTACCACTTAAATATTTGTGAGAAACCCATAGAAATTGCAAGTAATTTTGACTTGTATGTTCACTTTTCAATCAGGACGTTACATTGATGGAAACAACAGCTTTAGCAAAAGAATTCCCTTTCCTGCACCATTATCAGTGATTTTGATGACACTACACCGAGCAGGGATTCTGAGTAGGCAGCTGAAAGCATAAGTCACAGTAGTTTTTCAGCAGACTGTACTTCAGGAGCTAAGAAATCTTCATTTTGATGTGCAGAGTTTTGTTGTTTTGGGTTTTTTTTCCTCATTTTAAAAATATCTAACCATTAAAATAAGAAATTAGTGTTTTCTGAAATTAATCCAGAGTGACATTTGTCTTTTCCTTTCCTTGGTCATCAGCCATACTGTGATACTTGAGACAGCCTGAGCTCCCCTAGTGCTCAAACAACACAATTTGCCAGTCTCCAGGTCAGGATATGTTTGTGTGCCAGAATAAATGCTTTCCGAGGAAAAAAAAAAATCACATAGAGTATATATTTATTCTTTCTTTCCTGGCATTTAAATAATCTTGTCATAAGATTAATGGGCTTACTTTTTGAACTGTGAGTTTTTAATGAGTTTCATTGTTTTCAGACAAATAGCTTTGTGTTAGAAATTGCAGCAGAAAGAAAGGTAGGTGAGAGGAAAGTACCACAAACTGTATTTCTCTTTTTTGTATTTCTCTCTGTGCTGTTTTACCTCACTGATAGATAACAAAATTATAGCTGTGATCATATAGCTATGTTTCGTAAAAGCAATGGACATAAAAAGGGCCAAGTTAAATGTCTCAATTTTAATTTTCAGAAAATTCTGTTTCTACCTGGATAAATTTAGCTGTTTAAGTTCTTAATTTATGAGATCCACATGAAAGGTCAATTCGTAGCAACACAGGTCTTGGGAATACTAAAGAACCCATAGTAATGATATGTGGAAATTAAAAAAAAAATCAAAACAAAACCCAAGAATTTACCCATTGTTAGGATAGTTGTTAGGATTACTGATATTTTGTCTGGGTTACAATGTGTTCAAACCTCAACCTGTGTCCTCTGTTAGAGTGAATAAGCAGCACTGGCATTTATACAGAGGAACAAAAAAAGTAGTACTAGGGCACTAGGAGCAAGGGTGACAGTAACTGGTTTGC